>MU859282.1:0-54618 GCA_033297205.1 Pseudoneurospora amorphoporcata
CTGGCACGTGCTTAACCTCCCGGGTATTACACTGGTTATCGCCAGTGAGTGGTCGGGTCTTGGGCGACCCTAGTGCCGCTTAAGTTCGTAACAGATTATTATATATAATAATACTATTTGAGGGATTTATAGTACTTTTAATACATTTATCATTTCTAGTACTCTAAGGGTTTTTATATTTCTAGTACTTTAAGGGGGTTTTCTTATTAAAATTTTTTTTTTATATATATTCACAGCATTTTATACTCAATTATACTAATTTCTAATTACGAATTACCCCTAACTTTAATAATATTTATTTACCTATATCTACTATATAAATTAATATCCTATACTGTTATACTCGTAATTTTAAATTCGTATAATTAACCTCTATATAATATATTATAATTTTTTATCTTATTAACTTTTATTAAATTCGTTAAAAAATATATTTTTTTAGTAATAATACTCTTATATAATATCAATTCGCTACCCTAGTTCCTACGCTACCCTTTTAAAAAGTTTTAAATTCCCCCTTCCTTAATCGATTACTACTAGCGTACTAATACTACTACTTTATATATACCTTTATATTACTAAAATACGCCTAAATAAGGTTAAAATTAAGGGAGTATAATAATAAGAATTAGAATAGGATACTTCTATTATTATAAATGTTAACGTGTGGCTAGTACTGTGCCTTGTAACTGCCCTGTACTACTCTGTAGTATAGTAGGCTGGTCACTGGGGAACTTAGTCTCCACAGAATAACAGGGCTTGGCCATTGCGTTCTCAGTCTCGCCACCGTTCTTGGCTTCGCGACTATATTCTTGGCTTTGCTAACTTATCCTGCATTCCTTCTAGATTGATTAGTCATTATAGAATGCACTGGAAACTTACAGATCTAGTTTCTTTCCTTTTATAGTAGAGTGTCCCTACTGACTTACAGCAAGCTTCTATGCTCTGGAAGCTTCTAGACACTCAGCATTCATGTATATAAAGACCACTCTCCTCTCCTCTAGTTAGTCACTCCTTAAGCAAGCAAGCATAACTTGAGCAATACAATACAGTCTTTTTCACAGTGCAGAGTCCACTGTAATCTTCTGTCTTGAGAGCAGAGTCCTCTCTAAGACCTCTTTTATAATGCTTCTATTGTATTTACAACCACGCTGCAACTACGCTGCTTCCTTCAGCACTGCTGTCGTACCACCGCTTCCGCTCCGCTCTGCTGCAAGTGCATAGTCCACTGTAGCATCCCTATACTAGTACTATCATCATAGGCTAGTTAGGGCATTGCAGCAAACAATTATATATGTATTTAATTCGCTAGCGAGAAAATATTATATTTTATTAAAATAAAGGTCGGATTTATATTAAAAGATCTCTAAAACTTCTTATAATACATTGAATACAATTTAAAATATATATAATTAACTCATACTAACTTCTATAGCCTATAGCGCTAATATAATATAATTAAATATTATATAAAGCTCTAAATATAATGTACTAATCGTATTATAGTACTTCTTCAAACCCTAGACCTACTATTCGCTAATACTAATAATTTATATAATTTTATATAAGAAAAGCGCTACTCGCACGTTGGCAAAACTCTACTCGCACGTGGATCCACATTTTTTTCTCATATATAACCCGAACCCTGGCGACCTGCTATGGTCCCACACCCATATAGGTTGTACTGTGCCTGCTAAGCTCCTAGCCCAGTACACGTTTAGACCCCTACAGTCGTACTGCACTGGCCACTCTGGTCTAGGCGCCCAGACCAGCCTAGACTGAGCAGTCTAACTTGTGATTTTCTAGCACTAGCACTAGTGCCTTGTCGCACTACTTCCTTTACTAAACCACCATCATATACATCACCACATTGTAATCCTTCAATCCACTACGTCGCGTATTATAAGATATTATTAAGTAAACAAAGCGCTAGCATCTGTCGATAGTACGGAATAATCCATCATTTTTCTGTGTGTTTTTTTTAATTAATTGCAATGTAGATGACCGATGTAGTAATCCAGCCAACGGGCGCATGCGACCGTGCCACTAAGTGCCCTGTAAGACCGCTATATAAATGCCCTATAAGAACTAAGTCTGGGTACAAATCTAGGGGTGCGTACGCTGCAGTCTAGAATCTGGGCTTGGCATGGCATAGCAACCTTAAAAGATTGAAATGTCTAGATGTGCTTAGCGAAATGTATAAAAGAATACATCTGCTATGGCAGACTTCGAGCGGGTTCAGGTTATGTATAGGAAAAAAATGTGGATCCACGTGTAAGTAGAGTTTTGCCAACGTGCGAGTAGCGCTTCTCTTATATAAATACTCGCTAGCGACTAGTATTACGTATATTATTTGCTGCTACTAGTCGTTCTATAATACGTTATGGCTACAATTATCTCACGTTAATACAGCTTCAAAATCTAGTCAAAATGGTAAAATTTAGGTACAAATCAAATATAAAATGACGGAGTTATTAATCTTTACAATCTGTAAAGTTGATATTGATGCATGTGTGTGTATCTGGCGGTCAGATGCAAAAGTGGGGACTGACACCGTGAATGTAAGGCACAGAGATACAAGTGGAAGCCGGCGGCTAAGGACGCCCACTATTTGTTAGTGGGCCCCAACGGCCGAACCCCCTACCCCTCTTTTCACCTCTTGATTAGACGCGCTTCCGCCAACTTTTCTTTATTGTAAAGACAGACGAGTCCAACTTGTGGAAAGAAACCACTCACTTCCACATAAACGCGAGAAGTCAGAGTTCAAGAGAGTCAACTTTAACCGAACCTCATCTCTGTTCGGGTGTGATAACGCAAGACAGCCGCATTCAACGGATGTGAAGAGGGCCCAGAGTGAAGAACCCCGCTGTGGGGGGCTTCCTCTGTTCACTGTCACATCACATCTTGCAGCTGGCGATCGACAGGTCGCGAAAACAGCCCTCGCAACCTTTGGGTCCATACCTATCTCTACCGCCATATCAATATCACGGCTTTGTTATAATCCAGGAAAGGGTATCCGCCCCTCTCATTGTCCCTTTCGTTGCCTCAGGTCAGCTAGGATCATCCAGCCTCGGTAGTACTGCCCGTGCCTTCTCGGATATCAAGATTAAGTAGGAACTGACTGGGAACTTGAACTGAAAGACCAACATAGTATCTACGAATCATCATCATTTCTAAACATACGGAGAAAGAAGAGACCGGGAGACGCTTCACATCTTTTACCTCAAGTACGGTACTCATTCAGACATGCTCCCGGCCAGTAACCGCAACCATACTTTAAACCCATAACCCCCCCATATCCCCGTCAGAGGGTTGCTTCATGATATAATTGGTCGATAACCCTTTCTCGCACTCTCTCCAGAAGCGCTCAATGGATGGTACTGGATGGTGCTTCCGGGGATGAGGCTTGCATGAAGCATCCTTCCAAAGAAATATGATTTCGGATACTGTGACCCTTCCTTGCTCCTCTGTCGTCAAGTGGTAGAAGAAAGAAGTGTAGTGAAAACAAGGTGCGATGAGGGCGGCGCGCGCCTCGGCGGAGACGCATGTGCGGCCAAAACTGCGGCCAGCGGCAAGCGCAGAGTGTCGTGCGTTTTAGAAAGTTGCATCATTTTGCCCATGAACGAATGGAAAAGAAAGTGGACCTGGCCTTGGCCACCTCGATATCCACTGTGACTCAGATTAGATTCATGAAAAGCAAGATCAAAGGAAGCGCTGATATGAATGTGGGTCGCTGTGATCATGTGAGAGAAGCGCCGAGACTGGGTCAGTGGGTGAGGTTATTCACACTTCGCAGTCTTCGTTTACGCGAGGCTTCATGTTTCCCTTCGTATCCTTTCCGTCCTCAACAACTTAGTTAACAAGCTTGTACATCGGTTTTCGTTTGTAAAAGCTTTATCAACGTATCCAAGACAGAGTGCTTGTAGTTGTGCGTGTTTCCTTCGAATGCCTCACTGAAGATTGCTTGTTTCAACATGCTAATAAAAAGATACAGTGACAAAAGTAGCCGGCCTATGCCTTATCCAATTCCGCAAAATGGATGGCGGTTACCATATCGACATCATATTCCAACCTCAACTATGATGGGCCACGATCGTCTTACAACTGCCTCATCAGCTCTGGGATGTCAAGATTGAATCCCTGCGATGGGTCACTATTGATCCCAAAGAATTGGAACCTATAGATTTCATCCCATGTTAGCTTCTGTTTTCATCCGAACCTAGTCCGAAAAAAAAAAACTAAAGAAAAAAAAAAGAACTTACCAATCCTCAACATTAAGCGTCGAAGGAACAGGCTGTCCCTGCACCGAGCTATTACTCCAACTGTCACTCGGGCTTTGCCCGTCATTCGCTCCATTGCCGCCCATCTGCCCGTCAAAGTGGGCATTCCAGAAGCTATTAGGATTATTATTTCCATATCCTCCCTGCTGGCCCTGGCCCTGACCTGGCACGCCTCCACCAGGTTGCAGCAACCCATTACTATTATTGTTTGGCAACGGACTGCCAGCCAGGTTACGCTTAACGCCCTGTGTGTATTCAATAGGTTGATTGGGAAGCCCGCTTGGCATTTGCATCATACTGGGATCCAGGCTGGAATGCTGTTGGGTAGGTGACAGGTGGGTGAAGAGCGGCATGTTGGTACTTTCTGGGAAGAGCTGGTCGGGTTGGAAGTTCTCCCACATATTTTGTAACAGATTGGGCGAGTTTCTAGTCACCAGGTACAGATCTGGTGGAGTGGCTGGGACCGAGAAGGATGGATTGAAAGGCGTCGCGGGCCGAGTGTGCGGCCTCGAAGCTGTTCCGCCCATAAATGCATCATTCGGAGGACGATGACCGTTCTGATTATTGGGTGACATGACAGGTGGCGGCATCGTGCTCGGCGTCGTCTCCGTCTTGGCCGTCAGACTTGGTGTTTGTGGCCTTGAGCGCTCATAGGATTCTTGGGGCTGGGGAGTATTGACGCTGAAATCAATGGCCATCTCGTCGTATTTACGCTTCTGTTCGTGTGCACGTTGCTGGTGCTGGTGCTGGTGCTGATGCTGGTGCTGTTGTTGCTGCTGTTGTTGAAGCTGCTGGTGCTGTTCCAGATGAGCAAGACCTTGCTGCATCCGACGGTGTCTCTTACCCGCCGCCTTCTGAAGCCTCTCTTCCAGGACCCTATTTCCAAGAATGGATTCAAAAAGGGTAAACACCATCTTGCCCACAAGCCAGACCTTGGAAACATCTTTCAGGGCGGCCATGCATGTCCGTATTCTGTCTTGGGTAACTTGCTGAATGGAGGCAACTGGCGACCTCATCTGATATACGTGCATGATAAGCGCGGAGAAGAGACTGTAGACAATGTACGCAGGGCAGTACCGCAGCTGATGGTTAGACTGGAGGTTCTCGATAATAGAGGTGATCATAGCTGCCGCCTGAAACGCAATGTTGCGCGATGGATAGGGCGAGTCATCAGGCCATCTGTGAGAACCACTCGGTGGCATATGTGCTCTGTGCAGGAGGCATAGGGTGGTGTAGTAATTCGAATGGAGCAACGCAGACCAGAAGTGGTGATTCCGCATCTCCCAATAAACGATCTTTGGGCAGTTCTGGAGCCAGTCGGCAAGAGCCATATCACTGTGTGTCAGATCGATAGCATTCTTTCCCCGGCCCTTCAAGGCAACAGAATATTGCTGAGAGAGGACCAGCCCCATGATTTCGCACAGCTTGACGTATTGCAGGAAGAACTGAACGTGGATCTCATCCGGTGGATAGTCGCTTGGGCAATCCGGCTCGTCCTCGATGAAGTCGTCCTCCGTTAGCATCTCCACATCCGAGTCGTCCAGATTGATGTGGCAAGGTCGTCCCAGCGCAACAGCTGTTGATCGGTCCCTTGTGAACAGTGACCACCAAATACGCTTCCACAGCCTCTTGTCGGCTTTGCTCAACTGTGAACCCTCAACGCTCCTGTGCATGCCAGAGCCCTGTGCGACAATGGTAGCAACACGACTCCAGTAGAAGACGTTCTTGGTGACATCCTCAGGGCCTTCCCAGTACCAGCCCATCAAGAGGAGTGACTGAACAATGGTAACCCGATCGTCTTCGTAGCCCGCTTCGTACAAGGCTTTGGCTCGCTTGTAGAAGGTAAGGGCGGCAGGCGCTGCAGAACCATTCGCATCCATCAGCTGGGGGTTGGTGCAGACTCGGGAACCGGCGAGAAGCATGGCCTGCAGCAGCAACAGTGACGGCGGGTTCTTGGGGTCCCTGTACTGCCGCATAAACTTGGTCCGGTTGATGACGGGGACTATGGGGTGCACCCATTGGAAGTACGACTCGATGAGCTCATCGCACAGAGACCGTGGTGGTAGCAGGAAAGCGCCTCGCTGATGAAGAATTTCGATCTCGGTACTGTCCAATTCTGACAGCCTGGCCTTGTTGCCCCGTACATGTTCCGGCAGTGGATAGTGTACCACATCCGAGTCGCTTTGGCGGTCATGAACGAGAAGGGTGAGGTTGGAAGACTCGCCCATGTAGGCTACCCTCCCAGCCTCTGTGATAGGTGCTCTGGTGAACTTGGGCTTCATGACGAGGTTCATGTAGTTGGCCAGGGTTGCGTTATCGTACTCTTCCTTTTTCGCCTGTTCCTCGACGTTGGCGGATGTAGCCGGTGTCCCCTCTTGGGTGTGATAGGCCGCGGCAGGTCGGGTGCCGGCCGGGAATGTGTTGTGTGTGCCGGCCTGGTGCGGCGACCGTTCTTCGGTGTCTCCTCGCTCACTGGGATCCGGTCAGTTGTTTGCATACAAAGCAACCACAGGTAATCAAGAAGATGACATGTGATGAAAATAGGAAGAAGGGAGAGGTCATCGGCAGCAAGCAAGGAACAGAAGACAAGTAAATAACAAGAAGTAAAAGAACAAGCAGGTACCTGTCAGAGTCCTTTGATGGGGCAGTGGTGGTGCTTTGCGCGGCGGTCTTCTTGCGTTTAGGTGTTGGGATACGGCATTCGATGGAGAAGGCAACGCAGTTGGTGCACGGAACACCGAGGCTTGCGGCATCGCAGCGAACCTATAATGGACATGATGTAAGCATCCATGTCCGCTCAAAGACAAGTGATATGACAGATCCGAGGTTTGACAATTGGTTGGGAAGCTTTGCTCAAAAGAGGGCGTCGTACCTTACGGGCATGGCATGTCTACAAAGACGGGTGGTTAGCCTAGGTTTCGCATGAGAGATAACGCGATAGCCCATGAGCCGAGGCTCGAGGTTGAAATGCGGCGCAATGAGTCGCACCGCGCCAGTGGTCTCTGTTCGGGGCACATTGCAGGGAGAGTGCCTCAGGAACGTATAAAATACACATTTGCAACTTACTTCGCAAGCTCGAGAGGCTCGTTGTCTTTTTTTCATTCCGAAAGATGACATGTCAGCTAAAGGAGCTCCTGACCGTTATCCTCCCCAGCGGAATCCGGAATGCACCAACCTCCTGAAACTCATATGGCCGGTTGACGTGCCCGTGGCTGTCGACGCCGCCGATGGTGGCTGCTGGCCCTGGGATTGCGCTTGCGACGGTGCTGGCGACTGCGATTGCGACTGTCTCGACTGAGTCGGCGATTGTGAGAATTGCGGTTGTGGAGGTTGCTGCTTTGGCTGAACTACTTGTTGTCGAGTCGGCTGCGATTGTCCTTGTTGTTGTTGTTGTTGTTGTTGTTGTTGTTGTTGTTGCTGCTGCTGCTGCTGCTGCTGCTGCTGCTGGGGGTAATCCTCTTGTTGTTCTTGCTGTTGCTGAGGGGCGGAAGCAGTTGTCGGCTTCTCTGCTGGCGTTGTCGCAACCATCGTTGCTCCCTTGGTCGTGTCCATGTCCATTTGCGTCTGGTAACGGGGGATGCACCCGCGCCCTCGTCGAGGCGAAACGAGGAAAGCCTGGTGTTACGCAATCGTCTATGGGCTGTTGAAGCAGGGAGAGATGGCTAGTCGCGCTCGGTGTTGAAAGAGCTGCGCTTCCTTGTCGGTGGTTGCGTTGCTGGTTCTGGGTGACGTGAGGGGGACCCGGTGCGATCGACGTGGTTCGTTTATTATTGGCGTGAACTGCCTGCCCAGCCTCTGGACCTGGGTGTTGCCGTGCTACGCCGTACTCCGTACTCCGTACCTGGTGCTGCTACCGTTGTGGATGACTTGGGCGTTCGCGTCTCCAGCCGGTTCGTTTGGATGATGTATTGTGTGTGTTTTGGTCACTGTCGGTTGCGTGTGTGCCGCCACCAGAGATCGCCGCTTTCCCAACGTTCGTCAATAAGACTGACTGATCGAGTTATCCACCAGGTCGCTAAATCGAGGCGTAGGAGCTCCTCTTCGGACGCCGCGGAGCTTGGTGTGCCTAGGATGACAGGCGGGACCAGGTGTCGTCCAACGTGGGCGCGAAGTGGAAGCTATATCTCTAGGGTGGTAGATGGGGTGCTGGGAACCAGAAGAGCCGACGTGTCTCGTATCCTAGACCTGGCTGTTAAGACTGCGCAATAAGATGGTTGTATGTGGTGTAGCAGCTCCCTATGCGAATACGGTTTCAAAAATCAGGAAACCGATCGAATGCGGCCCCGTTCACAGTCGCACCAAGATCGGTTTTATTGTCCACGGGTACCTCTACGTGGAGATAGGGCGGGCAGAGAAGGTGGTGGGGGAATTGGAGATGGTCGAAGCCAAGGTAGCTAAGATGAATATACGAAAGGTGAAGATTTGGAAAGTGAGGGGGATCGTGAACCCCAAGTCTTCCCAAGACTCGTTGCTTGTTCCTTGTTGGCTTTTCTTTGTGAAGAAGCTGGGGATTGGAGAACTGGGAAGGGACTTTGAAGGAGCAACAAGGTAGGTGCGTCGTCTGAAAGCGGGAACATTCCGTCCGATGCGAGGAATCGATAACTGCGACCTGTACCAATTGCCGTCACTGTCAGCAGAGGCGACCGGGGGAGCTGAGACGGCCAAGCACAGGCGGAATTGCAGGCTACCGCTGCTATACAGTACCTACGCTAGTGTCATCCCCGGATTGAGCGGACTCACCTTTGCTAGGTAGGTACCCCGCCTTAGGTACCTAGCGCGAGGGGGCTGCTCTGGACGGGGCCTACAATGAACATGTACAATCTTGGCACATATCGAACCTCATGTCCTGCTCCTTGTTGTGTAACTGCACGCTACCTTCTCAAAAGCTCTTACGGTAATAATGTCTGTGTACAGAACGCAGCAATCTACGCAGTTCTTCGCATTAGTTGTACGCGAGAAAGCGTACGATCTTTCTGTTCTCGCAGGTCTGAACTCAACGTACAATACCAGTACAGGCACGGAGACATAACAGCCGATGAGAAACGCAGTGTGGGACTCTGGATTTTGGGCACTCCATTCGAGTCTTCCCTTTTGTTCAACTTCAGGATGTGTCTCGTGCCTCAGTTTCGCATGAATGGAGGGAGACCTCTCGGAGACATTGTCATGAATGGAGCAGTGGGACTCTTCGTTCTGTTTTGCATGTGAAAGGGGACCTGTTTGGACTCCCTGCGTTGGTACCTTGCTTTTACCCCATATTCGCGACGGTTGCCCTGAGAACTCCAAAAGGAAACGAATACCAAGAGGAAAGCCTCCTGCTGTTGGTCCAGTATCGTGGATCAACTGAATGTCACTCGAGGTTCCTGGTAACATTGACATCAGTCTCTTGCCTCGTGGTGAGCTCGTGGCTCCATGTTGCCTCCTCGATGCAGTGTTTCCTGCTTGCGGACCTCACTCAGCCATTGCTAGTGAGGACCTGACTATAACGAGCCTCGCGAGCTAACATAACAAGAGCAAGTGTTTCGTGCTTATTTTGGGTTTGGCTTCTGCTTACAAGTCACAACGGCACCATGAGCATTGGATGAGTGCGACAAAGAGGTAATACTTTCTCCAGGGGAGCCCACAAACCCCGTCGAGCCCCCATCATCGTCGCCCGGGGAAAACATCCCAACTGGGAAATGCTGTCCGCCATCACAGAAATCCGGGGCACGGCATCCCGTCTCCCTTGGCTCCAAGACCTTTCAGCAACGACCTCCTCCACACCACGGACTCCTCCCAGAACCCCGTTCACGACTCTTCTCCGTCCTCCACCTTGAAAAGACACAAGATCACCAATGGATTTCTCTAGGCCTTTCGTTAGTTCGGCGGGAAAACGGCGTTTTCCACATTATGTCCACTATCGCAACTATAAGCATCATAGCTTCCCGTACTATAGAACGATTCCTTTTATTCAGCATACTCAACTACCCCGCAGTATTCCTGCCGGTGAGGAAGATGATCTGATCCTTCAGCAGTTCACAGTTCAGCTTCAGCTTACGACTTGTTCGGGCAAATAATTAATAACCTGTAGTTATCCTTGCGAACCTCGGGTACCCGACCTGGATGACCCCAAGATCCAAGAAAGTCTCAAGTCTTGGTTTATCCCAATTGGTCAATACCAACCTAACCGACTCGCACCACTACGGTCCGCGACCACCGTCGCAAACCTCGCAAGCTCGCAACACTCGCAAGCATCACCAACATAGCAATGTAAATAACTACAAACGGGACCTCGAAGGAGGAATAGTACTCTCCGGTAGCGTCCGACCTCCCGTATCCTCACCTACGCCTATCAGGGGGCTCACATACATAGTCCGATCTTCCATTGTACATATTCCTAGAATATTGGAACTATAACAGTTTCGTTTCTCGTAAGTCCTAATTCGCCAACCCATTGAAGGCTCTAACACAAAAACCGAGGCTTCCCCAGAAAAATTCTCATAGGACGTGTAGAAATCCGGGGAAAAGTCTCCGAGTTGATGCACTGGAGGGACACCATATTTTGGGTACCGATATCGCCAAATGAAGATGACCGTGAAAATGTCCCCAAGTTCGGTTTCTCAACCCAACCTATGTCGAATATCAACACCCAGACCCGAAGTATTGAAACTCCAAAGGTCCCCAAGTCCGGTCCCCGAATCCAACAAAATTGATCTTGATCCCCTTGTTTCACCAGCAACGAAGTAAGCAGCAAGTAGTGTAAAGATCATCTTTAGTTTCCTGTCCATCGACACCTACCCACACTGCCATACAGCCCACACCACAACTCGACACAAGCTTTTCCCTCCCGTCCCTGTCTTTTATCCTTCACATGAACTTCCCATCTTCCGTCCGAACGACGGTCGGGCCGTTCCCACTCCATTCGCGATTTTGATCTGTCAGCAAGTCTTCCGCAAGTTCCTATAGAATATGAGCACGTACAAGGGTAATCTGGAAGTAGGGAGAAGACTGTGTATTATATTGAATTCTATGTGCCCAGAAACCCCTTACAGAAAATCTAGTTAATGTAACACACCAGACCCGCTAAGTTATATAATCATCACCCCTATAAACCCTCATTTCTGACAGTTCCTCACCCAAGCAGCCAAGTGGGGATTTGTTTACACGACCCCTGAGCCCCTGCCGCTGCTTTTCCGCCCAGGAACACCTAAGCAGGAGCTGCTACTGCTCCCCGCATTCTCGCCGAACCGGGACTTCCCAGGATCCCAGGACCCCTCGCCGACCGATCCCCGACCCATAACAGTGTGGAGACGGACCCGGGCGGGATTTAAGCGAGAATGCCGATTCCGGTCCCGTCCCATCTTTGGTGAGAGGAAGGCGGAACTTGGGGAGAAGGGTCCGACGGGGTTTTGGGGGACACTAACCCTTATTTATGCTCTTGTCTAAGCGGAAGACTTTGTTCAAGAGCTTCCTTTTGGACGACAGACAACATCCAACCAACATCAAGTTATGATTCCACAAGACCATGAAGTCAGGGGGGGGGGGAAATAAAGTCCTATTATGCTCTTGGTGCTGACGTGCGCTTCGTGTGCAATGTGCATACCCTTATTTACATGCGTATCTGGCTGTGTTATGTACTCGAGCCGCAGTGCAGACATAGACTCACCTGTCACTGTCAGAATGCTTCGCCCTTGTATCCAATACAAAGAGACAGGGAACACGCTTTACCTCACGATGCGTTGTAAACAAGCCAAATCGAAGCGTGCTCAGGTACATATACAGATCCGGCGCAGATTCACCATGCCTTGATGTTTGCCTTTGCCCTGCGCTATGTATGCGCGGCACTGGTTGGATGTTAAACGACAGACAGGTGAAGGACGACAAAAGCGGTGCCATGTAGCTTGTAAGAGGCATGCTGTATTAGGTATGTAAATAGAAAACACACCGTCGAACTTCGGGAATGTTGCCAAATGCTCCTTGCAGAAAAAGCAGGGTCAAAGGTCTGGCAGTGGCATTTGGCGGCCGTCAATGAGCATGTACGTGGTTGTCGGACGCCTTTGACCCTACAGAAGCGTTTAGTGGTCTCCCAAAATTCTACGGTAGGGCTCAGTGATGATGTCGCGTATTGTTGGTGAAATCATGGAGTTGGATTTTAGTACACCGTGTTTTGGAGAAATGCTAAGGTACCCCTAAAGAGGATGAAACGATATCGTGAAGAAACCCCAGAGCGTATTACACATTTGTTATATACACCACATATACGTACTATCCAACAATTAGCTGGGCGTTCCCGACCTTACATACCATATACACTACTAACTCCTTCTTTACATCCATATCTCAACTATCACTCCCACCAACCAAACCCTCAACAACCTCATTAACCTTCTCCACCACCTTCTCCGCCACCTTTCCCTCCTCTCTAATCTCATTATCCTCCCCAACCTCAACCCCGGCAATAAACGCCGCACTAACCGGCTCCAAAGCACTTACAAACACGCACAACAAGCTCGCAATAACAAAATGACTGATCGTGCTTCCAATCTCCAACCAGCTGCCCTCATCTTTCACCACCCAAAAGAAGTACAGCGTCAGGATGTCGCTGATGCCCATGACCACCATGAACAGTGCCGAAGGGGCTACGCCCAACCGCTTATTCAGAATGCCCAGGTTGGCGCTGATGAGGGCAAAGGGGATCATGAGCTTGAGGATCAGCATGGCGCCCTGCGAGAAGGGATCAAAGATGGGGATGAGGCGGTAGACCGAGTCGAGAGAGAAGGAAGAGACGGAGGCAACGTTGCCGGTTGAGAAGAATGCGGATTGCAGGAGGATGAAGAAGAAGAGGGCGACGCGAGCGTCGTGGAGGGTGAGGGGGCGGAAGGGGGCGGGGAGGTGAGATTCCGTGGTTGGCTTCTTGGTGGCGATTGTCTGTGGTGCCTTGGAGGAGGTGAACTTCTGAACTGCGTGTTCGAGGCGGACCCAGCTGACGAGGATGGCGGAAAAGGCGAGATAGAAAAGACCCTCGTAGGAGATGGTGAGGATGACAAAGGTTGGGGCGCAGGTGAGGAAGATGACGAGAATCCGGTGCATGTAGTGGTTGTTGGGCTGCAAACGATATGCCAAAGGCATGAGGAGTGATGCGACTGTTGTTGGGCTTGGGGTTAGAGAAGAATCACCAGCTGCTGAGCGTTGTAGACACTTACCAAGAGTAACCCAGCCGATGATCTGGTTGCCACGAGGAAGGCCTTGCTTGGCCTGCAACGAAAGGGCACTGGAGCGCGTGATGATGATTGAGAGCACAGTGAGGCCTACTTGGATACCGATAAGTGACCTAGACAGGTGGTTCCTAGAAGTAAGCTCCGCGTTCCATGAGAAGTCGGCGAGGACAAAGTCCTCGAAGATAAGGTAAAGAAGGCCGATGATGACCATCAATACGCCTCCGATCGTACTACACAGGAGTTAGTAAGTGGGATAAAAGTGCAAAGATGCGTGTACGTACATAAGATGGACGTTCTCAGTCTTCATCGCTGGTAGAAGTGTGAACGTGCTCATGGCGATACAGGAGAGGAACCAGGTAGCAGACAGCGCACCATGCTTCCTGAGGAATGACAGGCCGTGGGTGAAGGGCCAGAAAGAACCCAGCACAAAGAGGATGGTGAGAATCTCGCGGTGGATGTAGCCCAGAGCAAGCGACTCAATGACGCCAACATAAAGCGCGCTGTTGAGCACAAACGAGGCAATACTTCCACCCGAGTTGATATGGCCAAGCAGTTCCTTGCGACCTGCCACCACACTTTCGCGACGCGCATAGACTTCCTCCCAGAAAAAGACTGGGAAGAAGGCGTAGGCGTAATAAGTGAGGGGTGACTTTGAGATGACAAAGGACGCATAGAGAGCAACGAGAACCGATGTGAAGAAGAGACCCCCGCCAAGCGTTCTCGAAGGTCGTACACGACCGTGTAGGACGTGGAGATCAACGACAGTGGTAAGAGCATACGCGATCCAGCCAAGATAACCAATAGTGATAAGCGCTCTCAGGAACAGCCAGTCGTATGTTTGGAGGTATCTCAAGCCACCAAGGCCGACCTTCATAAGGGCAGCTGATTCTTCAATGGCTTCCTCGTACCGGCCGGCGTCAATGAGCTGGCGAATATCGGCAACGCGGCGTTCTGGGGAAAGGCCGTTGTCACCGAACGGCTGATACGGCCTGTACTTCAACTCAGCCGCCTTCTTCTTTTCCTCCTTCACGCGGTACTGCTCCAAGATACCCTGCGCATTCACCAGCGATGCCTCGGCCTTCTCCTTGATGTCAGCAGCAAGGAACGACAGGGGAAGTTCGCCGACCGAGTTGGCAGGAAACTCGACGCCAACCAGGTAGGACATCAGAGCAGCGACATCAGCCTGGGCGACATCATGCCTCCTTACGTGGTCCAGGTTCCAGTCCGCAGAGTATTCATCATGACCGGGCGCCACCTTACCTGGGTACAGTTGAGGCTTGGCAACCCCTGAACCCCAAGCAATCAGGGGGGTCCGTGTGTTGTCCGGGTGACCATCACCATGGCTTCCCCAGTCGCTCATACCATGGTCTGCGGTAAACACAAACGCAGTCCTATCATCCCGGTAGAAATCACGGAAGAGCTCGGCAACCTCCTTCACACCCTGATCGACAATCTTGATGTTGTTGAGGTACTCCTTTGAATAAGGGCGGTATGAATGACCTGTAGTATCCAAACCTAGCAGGTGCAGGAAGAAGACAACCTTGTCCTGGCGAAGCGCCTCAGCAAGCTTCTTGTTCCTGCGCGCCTCAGCAAAGAAGTTTTTTACATGGTCAAAGACCCAGAGGTCGAGCTGGGTGGCGTCGGACGAGAAATCCTCAAATTCGTGTCCGTACGTATAGGCGTCAACCCTCCCCGGCACAGCTCCCTGCTCGAACATTGGCAGAATATCTGGGCTGCCCCAGCTCCACGTATGCCGACTGCGGTTGAACAAGCTGTCAAAGTTGACCGGGTTCAGCTTCCATCCTGTCGTGACGGCCGAGACATCTTCGTACAGACCGGCGATGAGCGCAACATGGCCTGGTCGAGATTCGGTCGGGACGCGCGTATGGGAGACGCCAAAGGTTCCTTGTTCCAAGATCCTTGATCGCAAGTAGGGGGCAAGAGGTCTCGGCGTCAGATCGGCATCGGATTTGGGATAAGGTTCGGGGTGGGACTGAAGTGCCTTGTCGGCGCGCAAGCCGTCTCCTGAAGTAATGATGATGCGATTAGCGCCTGGCCACCAAACATTGGATGCGGAGTAGCCAACTTACCTACGAATAGAACCAGTCGGTCCGCTGGCGCATTAAGATATGGGGGTCGTTGAACATTAAACAAGCGCATACCAGTCTCAATGGGACTGACAAAGTAGATGTCGAAAATGGAGAAGATGTAGGCGAAGTGGAAGATGACGGCGATGGCCAGGAACCTGAATCGTGGAAAGGCCGTCATGATGGGTGATTTGAGGCCAACAGATGGCCGTTCAAGGATGAACGTATGTGCGGTGTTGTAGAGTTATTATATCGAGCTCTGTTGTATATGCGAATCGTAGATATCAAGTCGGGCGCATCATGGCGCAGCGGTTGGGTTGTTAGTTAGGGGTTCAAGGGTCACTCTTGAACTTGAATCAGAGCATAAACAGGTGGCTGAAACGAAGGAAAAGGGTCACAACGGCCCTCAAGGTACTCCCAAGAAGATCAACAAAAGCTCAGCTGCAAAAAGAGCAAAGAGAATGCAAAGCTTGACGTTGTGATTCGTGGTCCCAAATTTCGGCCGCTAGAGATTATTCGCGATGCCAATAGCTACCCGTGCCAGTGAAGTACCCGCATGACGGAGACCGAGACTCGTGGTCCGTCAGGGTGCACGCCAGCTGCCAGGCAGACTGTCAAAGCGCCTGTCAGTCAGTTTCGGCTGGTCTTTGGGCGCTCCTTCCCCCTGCATACCTGCAGCGGGAGCCAGGGGCATAAGCCACTTAAAAACAGCTGCCGCAAACGTGACTTCGCGGCAGCTCTGGATTGCCTGCCGGCCAATATCACGCGACGACGCGCCCCATTCATCATCGCTTCACTCTGTGATAACACTTTCACTTGTCTCTTCCAGAAGCGATAAGCCGAAAATATCACTGCTACCGAGATCAGCAGCCTCCAAGTCTACGGTCATCAGTTTGATTCCAGCCATGGAGGATTACAAGACGTACCTGGCTGAGAATGTTCTCAGCGAGGACAAGGTGGCAAGTCGTCCACCCGATTACAAGTCGATGATGGTACTGGGCTTTGAAAAGAGAAGAGCAGCAACTAACATTGGACCCAAACACAGGTCACGTATCGCTTGCTAAGTCGGGCACTGCGTGTACATCCCAACGTAGCCAAACAGTAAGTCAACAAGAATTTCTTTGAATCGATGGATTAACCCAAGGAACGATGACTTACACCAAGTAGAATGCTCTATGATTTCCACAAGACCCAGAGCACCAAGAAGCCTGGAAGTGTCTATGCCACCTACCTGCTATACGGTATCAAAAAGTCCATTCACCATCAAAATGGCAACGCCATGGACATCGACTTACCCAGTTCGCTTCCCGACGCGGACCCGGTTGACGACGATGAAGTGCCCTCATATACCCTCGCACTTATTCAGGAAGATCGGTTAGCAGATGTCCTCAAGGACTACGAGACGATATCATCGATACATGTCTACAGCGTCGGGCCTCACCCAGCCAAGGACCTCACGCTGCTTGTCGATGCTGCTCAAAGTGCGCTAGCCATCAAGGATGATGCTAAAAAGCCACGGCCCCGTACCATCGTCAACTCTCACGTACGCCGAAGGGAAAGAAGGGGACCCGGGCTCAAGGCTGCCGCTGCCGCTGCCGCACCCGTCAAGCCGGAGTCGAAGGCTAAAGCAGCACCCACCAAGACGGCGTCTGCTAAGCCATCGCCAGTGCCCGCCCCTGCTGCCGCACCACCAAAGACCAAGGAGGAGACCAAATCCGCTACACCGGCTGCGGGACCCGAATCACCGGCTGCTGCCGCTGCTGCTGCTGCCACCAAGAAACCTGCGCCATCACTCAAGCGTAACACCTCCGCCGCCTCTGGCATCATGCAAGCCTTCTCCAAGGCCGCTTCTCTGCCCAAGAAGGCCAAGACCTCAGCAAAGTCTACTCCCGCTGCCGAAGACACTCGCGTTGTTCTATCAGACGATGGAGAAGATGATGACGACGACATCCTGCTGCCGAAGCCGGGAGCCTCATCCTCCCGGAAGAGCAGGAAGGAGCGCGAGGAGGAGCTGAGAAGAATGATGGAGGAAGATGAAGACGAGGATATGGAAGAGAAGGCTGACTCTCCTGCCCCAGAGGAAGAGGAAGAAGAGCCCGTATTCGAAGAGCCACCGGCCAAGACTGAGGCTGCCAAGGAGGAAGACAAGGAGATTGTGACGACAACTGGTGATGGTCGGAGGCGCGGAAAGAGGAGGGTTATGAAGAAGAAGCAGATCATGGATGATCAGGGATATCTGGGTAAGTTATCCTTGACAAATCCAGCCACCGTATGGCTACACCACATGGATACTGACGTGCCATCACAGTCACCATACAGGAATCCGCATGGGAATCCTTCTCCGAGGATGAGGCTCCGCCAGCCTCCAAGCCGAAGCCCAAGGTTGCGAGCTCGGCGCCACCCGCAGTAGCCGGGAAAGGGAAGAAGGCGGCGCCCAAGGGGCAAGGCAACATCATGTCGTTCTTCTCCAAGAAGTAGTGTGTTGCTGGCTTCGCATTTGCGAGATCTCAGACCCGAAATCAAAACCCGATCATCTTGTGTGTCACCGTTGGCCCTTGACTTGCTTTTGCTTTCAGAGTTCCTCGAGCCTCCTGAAATAAATCTACTGCAGTACCACTATCTCACATACAACCCCGAACAACAAAAAAAGCACATCTACGTCCCTCAGCGCAGGCCTATTTACCTGTCATGTTTTCTTCTCACCTTTTCCCGCTCGTAACAATCACGTCGTGTTTGTGTATGGCGCCCGCCGTGTCACCCACCACTGACTGCATCGTCAGCAGCGGCATCATTTCCTTCGTTTAGGGTTTGGGAAAAAAAACTGAAACAAGCGCCTGAAGAGACAGGCAGGCAGACAGTCGGACGGTTCATCCAACGTCAGCAGCAGCAGTGCAGTGCTAGCAAGAGAACACGCCTTCTGTGTCTCCGTCTCCGTCTTCGGTTCCCTCACCCTCCGTCTCTCTCCCTCGCAGTTCCGTTGCATACCTCACACATACACCTGTCACAACTGTCGGCGTCATTGTCCGTACCCGACAGCGCCCTGTTGTTGCACGCTGTTCTCGATACGGTACCGAGGGAGCGGCCTACACGTTTCTGCCTGTCCGCCGGGCGAGCGGGCGGTGTGTGAGAGAGGTGTGAGATGTATGTATGTCTCAAATCGATAGACGTACAGTACTGTGCAAGTTCGAAGTCAAGTGTGTATAAAGGGACCAACTGCTGCAGGTCCAGTAGTCAGCTGGGCCAGTCAGGCAATGGCGTAAAGATGTCGGTTTGGTTTGTCTCATGTTAGTGGCTTTTGTCCCTCTTTCACTTCCCCATTCCATCTGTCGAGATTGCTTTGCGCAAGAAACGCCACCCGAGATAGGAAAATGGGAGAGAAGAGAAAGGGTGGAAACACAAGCCCCAAGAAGTCCGGTTTGGGGGACCTGGGAAGGAAGTTGAAGAAACTTGCGATAAACGACTCAAACGCGCGGGACGCATGGCGTTACACCAAATACGGGTGCAGTTACAGTACATACCCGACAGTTTGAGAAGAAGAAGAAGAAGAAGAAGAGGGGGAGGTACCAATATCAAGGTGGTAGAAAATAGAAAAGCAAAACCTGGGATAAGCCCGACCATTGATTTTGGGGTCTGGGAAGTAGCTAAAGACAGGAAAGAGGGGTGGTGATCACTGATTCGATGATGGTAAGGCGGGAAAAGGGTCTGGCCAAGGAAATGTCAACTGTTGCTCGACAGTTATCTGTTGGTGATGGTTCGTTTCACTATTTCCGGTTTTTGGTGTTGAGGTGTTCAGTTTCCTTGTAAGCGCTGGCTCCAATCCCCTCCACCTACATAGGCATCTTGTGGTTTGAAGTGATGAACGGAGAATGATCCGGCACGCGCACTGTTCGATCAAGGCATTGCTTGACTGATTGACGATTCCCGTCCCTGGGAGGGTGGTCTCAGAAGTCAAACACAGAGTTGGCAGTTCGGCTCCTGAACGCTCTCTATCCGACAAGAAGTTTTTTAGACTTCTGTTACACTGCCTGATTGTACCACTTGCGCACTCTCGCTCCTCTTTTGATCGGTCTCTGTTCCCGAGAGTCTCAAGTCATCTATCCATAATTTGCTTCGCACGCTTCGTCGAACCATTCTCTACCTCGAGCCATGAGATTACCCTCTTGCTGGGAGTGAGGAAACGGCTTCATCCAACGCAACCAGTCGGGTTAACCCATCAAGCCACCCTCCCACCTCATGTCATGTGGATTAAAGGATGTGTATGAGATTCCCAACTCAGTCTGTCCTCCGTTTTTGAACATCCTCGACGCAGCTGCTCACAAAGGCAATAAAGGCCAAATCAAAGCCAAGGGCGTTAAAACACAAAACAGACAGTGCCTTAACCAGACTGATAAAGTCACACGACAACAGCGCGCTTGATGTTATGTTTGACTTTACCATCGGGATGCCTGAAAGAGAATGAACAAAAATGGTGAACGGAGGAAGAGGCTGAGCACCAGTGCTTGTGGGCTGAATGACCATCGTAAAAGTGCAGTGCATATGGTACAGTATATTTCAAGCAAGCATCGTTCTTTCCACAACTCCCAAGACTCCAGACTCCCCATGACTCCCAGGACTGCCCAGATAACGGAGAAAACGCCATACAAAGACGGCAACCGCCAAGAATCATATCGGATTTATCTTACCCTTGCTATCTCCATCCTTTCTTTCGGGAAAGTTCGCACTGAAAGATGGTTCCGGACTTGATGCGATGGCTGACAAGGAAGGACACCGTGACAAGGACATGGTCAAGGACAAGTAACAAGTCATTTTGTTTACCTTTTGTCCCAAAGAAAGCTCCTCGCCGCCCACCCCCTCCGCACTCCGACTGTCAGGATTAATTATTGACATCGTTAACTGTCATTATCGATGAACCTCGAAGACATTTGTAATCACAGCCTCGGTCATCTGGTAGTCTGGCCAAGGTAAGCAGCTAGGTAGGTTGCCAGATGTGTAGCGAAAGCGACAAGGGAAGGGGAAGTTCACACCTGGACACCATCCACATTCCCGACAATCAGGACTGGATTGCCAGGTCAAGGGATCAAAGGTGAGTGAGCCCGGTGAACACGAGATGCCCTTGCCAACATGCCAACGGAACCCAACCGGGCGGTATACCGTCTGAATCAACCAGGGATTTTGCGAACATAAACCTTGCATTCTCATTGCTGTTGTTTGGTCGTCGGGAATGCTTCCGACATCACCGGTTAGGTTCGCTTTGGGCGAGGTGTTGTTGGTGAAGTCTGACCTACCTACGCCTGCTGTTGAAAAAGAGGCGAACCATGACACTTCTGGACTCGCAGAGAGGCCTTCGTAGGGAACAGATTTCAATAGTGTCGATCCATGCGATTCCGCTCGTAGAAGACCCAAGAATGCAATTCATAATGTCTTTGGCAAATTCCGGAGGATTGGCGACGTTCACAAAGTCCGATAGTCCTGACAAGGTATGTCGTCGTTAACCATTTGAAGCTCTCCCCGTCGTTCTCCGCTTCGCCGCCGCCTTCGCCTGACCCGCCAGCCTGCCGCTTGGTCGGTGATCCTTTCCCATCTGTGTCATCCCACCTGCCCACTTTCAAACCGTTCCACGTGGGAGGCAATGATCTTCGCTCACAGCGATGGGAAGGAAAGAGCTAAGAACAACTACAACACTCCCTTCCAACTGCTGACGACCTACACCTAGAGGTAGTCCCATGATTACTAACTTCGCCATCGTCTCTTCTACTGAGAGTCGCTGCGGTACACAGATATAAAGAAAAAAAGATCATGGTAAGCTGTGGATCTAATCACCTCATGCCTTCGAGGCAGCGTCTGGGCCAACTCATTAATGTATTGATCCTCCCATACCCCGTTCCGCTCTGGGTCATAAGCTCCGAACGTGTCTCGCTCGCTCCGTTCGCTCCGTCTCATCTTGGACTCATCATGTTTATGCCAGGGGAGAAAGGCCAGCCCTTCAACTTCCGACCAACAGCCAACACCGCGGGTCATATCACAAACTTTCGGCGCTGTTAGTCAGGACTTATCAAATGGTCACAAGTCCAGACCCGTCTGTTGCTCGCAACAACCATGGCAGTAGGCTCGTCCCGCAAATAGGAATACTGTATGTCTGACAGTCTGAGCACACCATCGCTGACTTTCAGAGCCCTTTCATTACACATGTGACATGTCCCAAGGGTCCACCGGTCAAGCCTCTAGCGACCCAGACCCGGGGAGTCGGGTCCGACGAACAGATGGAGTTGACACTTGACAGGTTCGGGCTGGCGGTGGAGGTGGGCGGACGTTGAGTCGAGCAGTACTAGAAGCGGGTATGTATGTAGGGAGATTCGGGAAGAAGGGACTGGACTTGTCGGGACTTCGTGGAGATTCGAACGTGGAAACAAAAGCAACGGCTGAACGGTATCGGTAACTGTCAACAGGTTCGGGTAAAGGTAGGTGGCGGAGCCGGAAGGATTCAATTAGTGGTGTACACGTGACTGCAACGAACGCTTAGGTTCATCACGATTGATTTCATTCCAGTAGTGTACAACATATCTGGAAGGACTCGGTTGTGGGCGTCTCTGGTTTTCTCTCTTCTACTTGCGGTTGTCGCGGCGTTGCCATTCAGCTGCTTGGCTGGTTAGGTCCCGCTACACTATGTTTGTGTTGAAAGGTAGTGTACACTACACTATATAGCAAGGTGATGACAGCGCACACGTGTTTTGAACCGTCCCCTCGGAGCCCGACTTCAGCACTCCTTTCTCTTTGCTCCAATCTGTTCCACTCCTCTGTGTCTGTGAAACACCAATCCGAGCCGGCCAGAGGCACAGTGGCTTCAGGTACAGAATGCCGTACGAATGGAGACAGATCCCCAAAAAGTAGAAAGGAGGGGCGGCTCGGAAACAACGAGAGCCAATGAGAGACGGAGCAATCGGTTGGACTCCTAAAACCCGTCGGAGCTTCTTCCCGCTGGCTGTTCTATGGTTCCCGGAGCATCATCAACGGGGTCTATGGGGAGCGATACCGATGCAACGGTTGAGAGGCTGAGTGGACAGACCGAAGCAAGGAAGGGTACGTAACACGAGCACAAGAGGGGTCTGAAGGGGCAAAAGGCGTATACACTACAAGCGTAAGGGGGTAAAAGACGACACTTGTTCGTGTGTTGTGTATTGATGAGGTGGCGAATAAGTTCATTAGTGTACTGGCAAGCGGGTAGCGGGACTGGTAACCGCCAGCTGTTTAGTGGTTGATGAGATTTTTTTTCGTTGTGTGCGTCTGTGTGTTCTCTGTGTGTGTCGCGATGTAGTATTGCAGGTGGTGTGCGAAGCGTTTGCGTTCCTGGGATCACGATGGAGTGGCCATGAGTGGTGGCGAATTTTGGTGAAAATCACAGGAAGAAGCCCCGTTGGGATGGGAAGACGACAGAAATGGTTCGGGAGGCAATCACGAGGTTACATGGAAGAGTATTGATATGTTTCATGAAACAGCTTGATGTATTGCACTTAGAGATATGTGCCCTTGAGAGGGACACCTTTCCTCCATTCATTTGCTGTTCCTTAACCAGACATGTTGTGTTATCTCCCCAGATTTCGCAATTGATATGCAGGATCCGTAAAAGTTGGGTATCAAGTCGAGCGCCGACCTAGTGAATGACGAGAAAATATGCGGGGTAAAATCAGATTCATGATTTCGTCGCAGAATAAATCCAAGCATGCAAAGTGGGGATAAAACATGCGCGTGCGTCTCATATCAATGCTAATGATGGTGGTGCAGGTGGCCTTTGAGAATGAATGCATGCATCTTGTGTGAGCGATAAAATCTTGCGATAGAGTCAGGGTAATAGCGAGCCAAAAAACAGCAAAAACAAAAAGAGCAAAACAAAACCAGAAATAACCAAAACAGATATCATCAGCTTCCTTCGCTTGAACCTTCATTTTCATCGTGTTCTAACATCCTCCTTTCTTTCCCTCCTAGCAGAGCGACAGGGACACCGGAAACGTATCGTGCTACTTGAGCTTCATCGCCTCAAGTTTTGCTTGTATGCTCTTCCAAGCTTCGGGATCAGGTTGAGGTTCCACCCGCTTCGGCGCAAGTCGCTCGGTGTTTCTGTTGAAGCACATGGGGCACGTGGTGACGTTTGGCTCCGAGACGAAGGTGTTGTTGCAGGCCTTGCATTCAAAGTGAGCCTGGCGTCTTGAGGGCTGGTCTCCAGGATAGCCGTAGGGGTACTTGTCTTTCTTGGATCTGTTCAAGGGGTCAGCATAACTGGATTTGAGGTCATTATGCGGTGAAACTTACGGATCCCGAGGGCAGTCCGTGCAACGGACGTGCTGGCAAGACTGGCAAGTCTTGACTCCAGAAGTGAAAAGGGTCTTGCAGCCGCAACAAGTCCTGCGCACACGTTGGCGAGGCTTCTTGTGAACCAAATCCTGAGCTCCGGTCTTGGCGGGACGTCTGAGAACGAGGTCCTTCTCGCGCTGCTTCGGGTTCCAGTCGGGGATGATGGGGGCGTTCTCGGCACGCTCCTTGATTATCTGGGCGCGCTTCTTCCTGCTCTCCTCCCTTTCGGCCTCGGTCTTCTTGGACGGGATGCGAGGGCACTGCTTGCACCGCGGATGATTGCACTGGGAGCACTCCTTAGAAGCTCCGAATGAGGTGCCGCACTCGTGGCACTTGCGGTGGACACGCATCTTGATGGGCTTCTCAACACGGAGAGCATGGCCATCATTCGAGTGCCACTCGCTAGGCTTCAGCTCCAGGCCATAGAGCTCACCGAGCTTCTTGGCACGCTCCTCGAACAACTGAGCGCGAGGGACCTTTTGGGCATTAGGTTCCACAGCCTTGGCGGCAGCAGCAGCAGAAGCAGTCTTGGTGGTGCTATAGTCATTTGTTAGCCACTGAAGAGATTAAGTGAAGCAAAGTGAAATTCATCATGAGGGATCAGATTGGGTGTACCAAGCTCAGAGGCTGACTGTATGCCAACCAGTGCCCAATCATCAACCCCCCAAACAACTCCAGAAAGAAACAGGCCTTACCTCTTTGCGGTTTCCTTGCCCTTGTCGTCGGCGGTAGCAGCGGGATCGGTCTTCGCGGCGCTGGTCGAAAGTCGCTTCGTCCTCAAAACCGTCTTCACTCTTGCCAAGACCTTGCCGAAACCCTTCTTCTCCTCCTTAGGGACCGCGGATCCCCCCTGTGTAGCCGAACTCATGACGATGGCGTTGTTCTTGATCATAGGATCGGTTTGTTTAGGGTGAGTTGGGATAACTGTGGTCGGTTTTGCTGACATGAGTCGATAGATGATGTATAGTCGTGTGGTTGTTGATTGTTTGTTGTTGGTGGTGTTGTTGCTGATAATATTCGGTTCCAAGCCCTTGGGATCAAGGGGTGAGACGAGACCCGAAACGCTGCAATTCCAACCAATCCCCGTCGATCACTGCCTCTCGGAGTATTCGTTGTTGGGTTTCTTGATTGTTGACAGACAGACACACACGGCTTATATGTGTTGTCTTGTTGTGTGGATAAGGAAAGAGAGGAGAGGGTTCCTCGTTCTTGGGAAGTGGGATTGAGGGCAAGAAAAGGGAACTGGGCGGCCGGGGGAAGAGCACAGGGGGGGTACGGGGTATGAGTACGGCTGGGAAACCCCAAACTGCAGACTGCCTTTGAGCTGTCCACTGACAGGCTACAGGCATGCGGGAACAGCCAGGGACGGGAGGAGTAGTGAATCCCGGTGGGCTCATGGAGACCGCCAAGTGGGGTAGAATGGCACGAATGCCTGTCAAAACGGAACAAATGGAACGGTGTCAATCATGGACTTGATGGCTGCAGAACACACCGAAGTAGGACTAGACAAAGCGGCCCCTGGCGGTAAAACACAGTATCACTGAAAGGTACGGTATCGTATCATGCATTACGCCGCTTTACTGCGTATCCGTGCGTTTTTCGTACGCGCAGAGGCGGCAGACTGTGTGGCACGTCGTGGAGCTGGGTGGTAACCGGGAAACATACCCAGTCGTTTCCTAGCCAAAAACAGCAGCTGGTCCCCGAAAAACCCTTGGTCGGCGCAGGAACAGAACGGAGACATGAACTAACAAAAACCCCTCTGCCCGACACTCCATCGTGGAAGGTGGACATCGCGATGCCGTCCCAGCCTCACGCCTGTGACATCTGCGCTTTGTGACTGTGATTCTCAGAAAGAATCATTCATCTTCACGGAAGCAAGGGATGGGTGCAGCGCGCTAGCAGAAATTCGTGACAGGACCGGTATGGCTTCACGCTCTAGCCTCGGGCCACCATGCCAGTTTGTGGGACTGACCGGCCAAAACAACCATCTGGTCCCATTTGGTCCATTTGGGCCGTCCACCGCTTATCAATAGCCCGCGTTAGCTTCACCATCGCCTGTCAGTGTTGTGTGCGGGTTTTCTCTGCTGTCTGAAGGAGGCCTGGTCACAGCAATCGAGCCAAGTGGACCGCAACGAGTCTTCATCGCACCCTTCAAGTTCACCATGATTAACCCAATCTCCTGGACATCATGATGCCCAAGACCGCCAGGGCCGCCAATCCACAAGGGCATCAGTCGAAATGCTTGAGGACCGGGCATTTCAATCACTTGTGGCTCGTTTGGTGCTGCGACCAGTGCCATATTGTAACCCCAAACTGCTGTTGTGGGTACTACCTACTGGAGATGGAGGAAGCGCCATGGGAATCTCAACCTTGAAGAAAACCCCCCGAGGCTCAGATATGCCTTCATTCGCAAGTCAAGGTTACCTTGCGCAAGAAAATACCTTGTGTTGTCA
Source organism: Pseudoneurospora amorphoporcata (assembly GCA_033297205.1). NCBI lineage: Eukaryota > Fungi > Ascomycota > Sordariomycetes > Sordariales > Sordariaceae > Pseudoneurospora > Pseudoneurospora amorphoporcata. Next base: position 26,361 of record MU859282.1, read on the forward strand.
AGATGCGGGTCTTCCTTGTTCAGGGGAACGGGTAGAAGCATTTTGGAAAACATCAACAAAAGGAAAGGCTGGTGTTGAACAAAAACATCTTCGTCCGGCGTCAGTTGGAGGCGAGGTATAAAAAGACGACCGAGGCCCATCCTTTTGTTCGTCCCAATCAACAGCGCAGCCTGGGACTCCGTCACTCCGAGGCGGCACCGCGGTCCACGCCGCTGGTTGTTGACCGACTCCGTCTCCCCGGAAGCAACAATCACCGTTTCAAAATCCCATGAGCTTGGTTGGGTTCTGACCGTTCTCGAGACGGGCCTCTTTGACTGGCGAACCGGGAACAACGTCAAACATGCGTGCCCAGAGGAGCATCCCATTCGACGAGTCCTTTGCGGGGCTACAGTATCACGCTGTCAGGGAACCATGGTTCAAATGGGAAAATCACCCGGAAATCCCAGAATTTCAAGAATGGGCCCCTGGCATGTTACCATGGCGACTCCTCCCTCTGTCCAAAACAAGCATCTCCATTGGCGCCATTGCTTCCAGGAACGTTACCGTTCGCTTCCGCCTCTGCGCCTTCTCCACCCCTCAAAGCATCACCTCCACATCTCCGTAGCGTCGGAGGCTACAGTACGAACAAAACACTTGTAATCCGCTCGCAATCCACCGGAATTTCAAAACGGCCTCATTCTTCCTTATCTCCCTGGGACTTTTTCATCACAAAGGGGGCCTTCCACTGAATTTGCATGACGGGGCGGGATGGCATGGTCTGGTCCATCCATGCGATACCAGCCAGCAATAGACGAAAAAGCCACAAAGAAACAAAAACAGCTCTCGGCCTTCTGATGGACGACCGTTGCTCTAATTGTGGGTTGTGGGGATTCAGAGTTCCGATTTATCGAACGATTCCAGTTATCGTTCGTAAAAGAAAGAAAAAAGAAAGGCATAACGTCTTGTCTCGCCTTGTGCCTGGGTATTATCGACGTTTCGTCTACCGCGCGGCACTCCAGTGAGATGGTCAACGACACTGACCACACCAAGTCGGAACTGCAGACATCCGTCTCAAAACTACCAGTGAGCTGTCACGACTTGCTTCGGAGACACACGACCTGCAAGACTCCGTCTTCAACCGTTGCGTTGGGGTCCCTTGATATCGAATTAGTTTGGCTACAGGTAACCGGCCTGCATCAATGTTGCAGCTGCCGTATCATGCTCTCCTTCTCACCAAGCAAGCCATATTGCCCAAGAGTGGGTTTTGTGCAGGGTAGCATAAAGAGGCCGTGGTGGCCGTCCGGACTTCCTGCCTACCAGAGCCCGTCGCCATCGGCCTTGGTACCCTCAGCCGGTGTACTGTAGCAATGCGAGAGGACATTTTAACTGAGGGGTTGGTTTGTGAGGGATCGAGGCAGCGAACCACCATCGCCACCGGCTTCATGATTGGCGCTAAGGACATTGTGTTCCGAAATACCGGATAAACTCGAGGCCAATCCGGCCGTCCTCCTCTTTGCACCGTCTCTCGATTGTTCCACGCGATACGCCGTCGGCACTGCGTATGTACGCTACGACCCATTGCCATACATGGTGAGAGTGATGATTGTTCAGACAAATGCGCAAAGATATCACAATTCACAAAAGGTGCGATGGTCCATTGAACTCTATAGCATGTTTCTGGCATCATCAACACTGCTAGAACGAAAAGAGTACATACAATACCTACACAAGACGGAATTCGGAACCGCTTGTGAGACTCACACCCATGGCAATGCTCAAGTGGCGGCGGTCGTGCTTCACGAGATATATCATCGCTCATATAATCGCGTTTTTCCAGCAAACCGGAAGGCGACGGGAGACAGCTGCGCAGTATGTATAAAGTGATTTGGATGATCGGTTTCGGGGACAAAGCATCGGGTGGGAAGGCTACCTGCTATATACTGTGACTCGTAAAATGGTGGCCGATATCTCTGTCGAAGCCATGGGCGGACGGCGAACACTTTGATTCGAAGATTTCTCCGCTTCAACCACAAAGGCGAAAGGGTGCCCGAGATGTTTCTTACCTTTCTGCTTTTCCAACTACCAGTCACTTCGTCTCCAAAGTCTCCGGGCATCATCATCACCAGCCATACGGGTCATCCCGCATCGAAGCCGTCTGGCTGGGACCGAGATGAACGCATCAAACGAGGATGTTCCCTTCCTTTCAGAGTTCAAGGTGGAACTGAAACATCTTACTCAACCCAAGGAGGCGAGATATTCAATTCTTGCGCTGTCGAGCCGAATTCAAGATATGCCCTGGGGTGAGACAGCATCATGAAAAACAAAGCATGACTCTGGCAGCCTGGAGTCCTGGACAATATCAGGTATAGTAACTAACTACCGGCAATTTCCGTCTCAGGGAAGTCCAATACGGAAACCTTATGAAGATGGTATGAAGTGTCGGAAATGGCTAGCGGATTTATTCTGTCTGTCATATCTGGAACTTGTTTAATCTGAACAGCAGCGTCCAGGAGTTTGTGACACCGTGAGATATCAACAAGCATCACTCAGTATTTCATGACTACTCACCAGGCGTCGTATGCTCAAACCATCAGAAAATATGGGCAGTGTATGTACAGTAGACGGCTCATTAGACCTAACATCACCACCGCCACCATCCGCCTCAGGGGCTGCGCAAGGGGTAGAGGGCTTGTGAAAACGGGCGGGTCCATCTGGAAAAAATAGACAGTTGACGCTTGTCATGCCAGACACGCCAGGTGCTCCTGGGCACAGTAGAAGTCCGGTAAAATAAAGAGCGGATTACGGTTTGTTACCAGATAACGTTTTCCAATTAAACATCACCGTAAGCGCACGGATCACTTTCTGTTAGTTCAAGCGGCGCGCGAAACCAATGATCAACTGTCACGCGGCTGTGCCAAGGATCAAGCAACTAATGTTCACGTCCGCACCTACTGGACTTTCTTTCACAGGGAAGCTACGTCCCAAACTGTCGGGTTTGGTGGTTCGTAATTTTCCATTATCCATTACGTTTGGGGCGTATCTTTCACCGCTTCTGTCTCGGAGCTGCGATGTTTTGCTGGAGGATTACTGTTTTCTTCTGGATGCCATCCAGCCCCTCCATTTCCAATTTTTCCATCTACATGCCATTTTGTCAACACCTCATCCTCTCAGGGCAGATTTGGATCCCGGACGGAACTGGTAACGCTTCCACTTTAGTAGACCTTCCCAATTGATGATCATCGGCCGGTGTCTCCCTCACGGACAATCCTCAGCCCGCTCCTATCATCAGATGAGTTGAGACGACTATCACTGCAACGCCAAACGAATGTCATGATGTCGACAACGATAAGCTCAAGATTCTCTGCTGAATTACTACGAAATATCTCATCTGCGATGCAATATGGGCAGATTGCCTAGCAAGTCAGTCAGATGGAGTGCGTTGCATGCTGCGCTCGCAGTGTCAGCAGCACCTTAGAAACGGAGGCCTTTAAACCCACTTCACATCTCCGAACAACTGGGAAGTCATCATCCTTCACCACCTTCGTGTATCGTCGTGTGGATGTGCCAGGGTGGCATGTTTATGTACGGAATCCGTGGGAAAATCCTTCCACTGTTATGAGCTATCACTTCGTTTTACCGGCCCTTCTCTCACGCCATGCCGTACCATGCCATGCCGAGGATCTCGAGAGAATCGCTGGGGAGCCAGTCGTACCGAGAGCCAAAAAACAAAGCAACTTCCGTTCGAGCAGGCATGAGGCATAGCTTCCGAATGGATGACTACGGGCGTACTACTCGAGCTACTGCGTTCTGGCCTGCCTCGGAGCAGGAGGTAGGGTATCGGTGCTGTCCTACAGTCTGGAACTGTCGGTAATTCTCAATATAGAAACGGAACCCAACATGATGACAATTGGACAATGCAAAGCAAAGGGGGGGAAAATGAAGAAAAGGACAATGAACACCAAACATAGAAGATCGGGTACGGTGAGCGAAAGCGCTTGGACAACGACTGCAGGAACCCAAAGGTAGCAAACAAACATCCTCCCAACACAGCAACACGATGCGCTCCATTGGTTTCGTATTGGCACGATTTCTCTTGGTCGTTTCGCAGAGTCGTGGTGTGTCCGTCCATCGGCTGCTCTGATGGAACCCCAGCCTGCGGTGTTGCAACTCTGGCTTGCAATGGACGTGCGCTTTCGGGATGCTGGATGAAGGAAGAAGCCGCTGCTCACGGTACGCTCGCTGTTGCAAATTGCCTTGCCTAATCACAACTCACATTTCTTACCACGCTTCACGGGAAAGAGGAAAATCCACAAAAGTGTGTCTCATCATACATTTTAGCTATGACCCCGCAATGATCCTCAGTAGAGCATTCAAGGAGTCGACATTGGGGCCAAGACACACACGCAGCAAGAGTTAACAGAAGGATGTGCTGACTTCGCATGAACCACAAAAACGGACCGTCTACTATGCAGTACGCAGAAATGGTAAAATACGACAAAGCTACCACAGAACAACACATATCCAGGATATCCAAACCGGAAGTCTGTTTTTAAGTTTTGTTTCGTGTTTTGTGAGCACTTTTTACCAAGCACTCGGAATTTTCCGTTGCGCGGAGATTTGAAAAAGCACAAGTTGCAAGGTCCACGGGGCATGTGGCTCCTGCCCTGGGCTCTGTGGCTCTCTCGCACCAAAAAACTATCACGACAACCACGAGTCCACGACACCTTTTCTTCCTTGAACCCCGCCAGCCCGCCAGAACCTGGCAGCCAGCCGCCCACTCGGTGTGCGGAGAGGGAAGAGGGATGGGAAGGGGAGAAACCCGCAGGTTTGGTTGAGGCTTGACCTTGCCCGGTGAGCGAAGAAGAGTGATTTACCGGACCGATGGGTCATCATCACTCACTCAGTTGGGACTCTCGTTACTAACTGCTTGGTTTATCCGAACGCCTCTTCCGGATTTTGGAAGGCCTTTTGTCTCTAATCTTATCATCTCCCGACGGGGTTCGAGCCCATCGGAAAATAGACGTTCACAGCTCTACATATGATCCCTAAAAACTAGTTTTATCCCTTTTCTTGGCCGTCCAAACGCCGAGTTTCATACGTTCGCTTTCTCCAATTCAAAGGACAGTGTTTATCTTTCGCAAGACTAGATCTGATTCGGGGTTTTCTTTTGAGACCAAGAGCTCGTCAGCTCTTTACGTACACATTCATATGCAAAACGAAACCACGGATTCTGATGCACATGCCCATCAACGGTCCCTGAAATTATTAGTGGACGACATGCTGCTGCTAATGCACCACGTTTTTCCTTCCTGCTTCCCCGGCCCATGTTCCCGGGCAGTGTGTAGGGTTCTCTACAGGTGTAGGGACCTCTAACAAATAACGAATGGAGATGTAGACGGAGACAGGGGAGCAGACGGAGATGAAGACGAGCGGCCGAGAGTCCAGTCCATCGCGGCCGGAAAGCACTCAAAAACTTCCATTGCATGATGCTTGATGACGGGACGGAAGAGGAAGCAAGTGCAAAATACTGTACGTACGCTATTTTGTACGCTATAGTAATCTTAAATTCAGACCAGACCAGCCTCATTCCAGCCTCCGGAAAACCAGAGGGGCAGACGACGGCGACGAGCCGAGGACACTGTTTGGTCAGTCGTAGGGGCTCGTTAGCGGTGGTTAGCCCACCGGCGCCGGGGCATTTGGGTTTTTGGTTTTCTTTTTTGCACGCAGCAAAGAAGAATGACATTTCCTTCCATACGAACACGGGACCTCATTGATTGGGTTGATAATGCTCAGTCACTGGCTCACCGTCGAAAGCTGGAAGCGAAGGGCTCGCCAAAGACCGTCAACCTCCCAGGAACAGGCAAGTTGCCCAGGCATGTTGAAAAAACAAAACATGGTGTTCTTGTTCATTCGCTGTTCGCCAAAATGTTTGAGAAAGAAATACACGGCTGTCCCTAGAAAAGTCAAGATTGAAAAGGACGTGGATCCAGGAACCAAAATGACAAAGGCCACGTTTTGACCAGCGAATAAGTCCCCGGAAAACAAGAAGAGGGAATTAGAATAGAGTGCCTTGGAACAATAACTAAATTCCACAACGAATTCCATGTCCACTCATATCCCACAACCACAAGCCCACACCGTTTCTTACACACGTTCAGCTCGACGACGAGTCAGGAGTTGTGGGAGTTGTGGAAGGCGGCGTATATGGAAGTGGGAAGTGGGAAGTGGGAAGTGGAAGTGGAATTGAGAAACGGAGATGGACATGGAAGTGGGATCACTAGAATTGCAGCGACAATGCCGCCCTCGTGGCCATCCTCGCCAAGCATGGAAGAAGCGACAAGCCAGCCCACATCCCCAACTTGCCCATCCAATCCATCCACGCCCGCCCGCCCGCCCGCCCGCGGACCTGCCCGCCCGCGGACCTGCCCGCCCGCGGACCTGCCCGACCCCGACCACTGTTCATTCGGTGCGGGTGGGAAAGGGGTGTTGTGGAGTCGAGGCCTCGTTCGGGATCGGGTGTACCCGTCCGTGCCCGTCCGCTCTTGTGGTTCCGCTCTTTTCTTTCCATCCTCCCCCTTGTTCGGGGTCCTCGGGAACATTGTGGAGGTCTTTTTCAACCTTTTGCTCATAGCCATGATCTCATCTCCGTCATTGCATGATTGATTGATAATCGGTTCTCTACCTAGGCAAGGTAGTCTCTGAAGTATAATCACGATTGTCAAATGCCGAACAGACATGTTAAACAACGAGGCGGCCGTTCTCCGTTGGCGATGAAGGCCCCGTTGAATGGATCCCGTTGTCCTGTTTTGAAATTGGCGGAGGTGGGCAACCCCCATGGCTTCACCAGGTCCCTAGGAAAACATCATGCTGTTGTTTCCGGAATGGGTTATGGAAGGGTTTGCTTCCGTCGAGTGATCAGGCTGATCACTCGACGGTTTTTTGTCTCTGGAGATCTTTGTCCGCTCTGGTGTTGACGACCGAATGGGCGATGGGTGGTTGGGGGATTATCTTAGTTCCCGCCGCTATCGTCACCCTGATGATATTGGGCGAAGATTGTGTGTTTATAACACATTAATATCGTTGAACTCGTCATCCTACAAGTCTCTCCGTGCTTGCCCTGTTCATCTGTGGTCACTGGACTTGGACGCAGACCGAGGACTGAGGTCATCGTGACCTATGTCATCCGTGCTCCATGGTACCTTTAGCTTTCCAGCGAGGCCATCCTTTGCACTTCAAGCTGAACAGCTAAAACGTCAAACCTTCACACCGTCAACCTCAGAGTCTCGTTGTTCTCCAAGGACTATCAAGCAATTGTCTCCGAGTGACTGATGTGGAGTTCTGCAGCAAGTGTTTTGTCGCTAACATCCGCAGTGGCGTTCGAGGGTGGAAGTTTTCAAACGAAAGAGTTGGATGAATAAGCACCAAAGATCTGTACAAGAAATCAAAGAGCGACAGGCAGCTGAAGGATGTAGAATACAAGCGTTTTCTGTATCACCCTAGTTTCAAACATGTGCACTGTAATTCTTGTTCCCGGCAACCAGTCACTCGGTCTAGGTTTTTAGGCTGCAGCGAACCATCGGGTAAGAGTCATGCTTGGGTGCTGCTTTCCCAGTGGGTAATCCTTCCACGACAGTTGATGCTGTGACGCGAGATCGAAAATCTTGCTTCCAAAAACGTCACCCTCACGACAACAACCATCTTCTCGCCCTCTCGCATTCGACCATCCGCACACACTGAACGCAACCCGCATCGCAAATTAGACGTGCCGCTCAGCAAGCAACCCTCATTGCTGCCGCCCCTCCTCCCGACCACCATCAACACCTCCGACCTCGTCTATCGAACACCAGCGACTGTGCAAATCAAACTGCACAGTCAGGCGCATTGCCACAGGGATCACTTAAAAGTCCTTTATGCACCCAGGCTCGACCGATACTCCTGTATCATTACCCCGCGATCCAAATCCAATATTTTCCGACCAAGCCGCCCAACATGGCTCGCCTCGCTCCCAGCCAAGCTCCCCAGATGACGCCTCTCCCCACGAGAGCATCTTTGGCGGAGATGTCGCTTCTGGGAGTGACGATGGCCACCGCTTTGATCAAGACTTTGGCCGACTGAGGGCTGCCGACTATGTCTCCGCCGCCCAACCTGGCATGACTGCTGGTCAACGCATCGCTGAATATGAGAACGCCTTGCTGCTGTCCCGACAGCATACTCGGCATACCTTGGCATTTCAAGTCGTTAAGAAGACTTCTTCCTTGCCGGGACGTGTCAAGTTGACAGACTTTCCCAATGGTATGTACATCCGCGTCGCGTGGTCGATGCCCTCATTATGCTAGGCTTGTAGCTTACGGATGCTTTATCAGAAATCCTGACCCATATCCTATCGCATCTGCACCCCGATTCCCACGGAGACGTCGCTCTGGTCTCGAAGCGCTTCTACCATCTCGTTGCGGCCCCATATGCCTGGCGCAGAGCCTTCCTGCGCAACTTTCCCGGCCAAGAATCGCTCCTCTCGGCAAAGAAAAAGAGCGAGTTCGCCAACGAAGATGGAGAGGTGGACAGAATTCGCTCCGAGTCTCGGTACTTTGCCAGACTGAGCGCCATGGCCACCTGGCGTAGCGAGTTTCTTCTCCGCACCCGGCTGCTGAGGAGCGTGTCCCGCGGGAAACCGGACGGCTCCTCGCAAATGACCATCCAGTCAGGAAAGAAGGCAGCTGCCGTTCTGACGTATAGCCCAAGGCTTTCCTGGATGGTCACTCATCTGCATGCCGTGTTCTCGGGTAATCGGAACGGGCCGCGGGTGATGCATGGGTCTAGAGATATAGGAATGGCGTCTGTCAGTGATCCTACGACTGGGAAAATCGAGAAGCTGGGTATGGATGACCAGTTTCAGTTCCAGCAGCTGGATGAAGTGCATCCCGGTCTCGTGTACTACGGAATAGGGGACGGACCGGCAGCACTCCCCAACGTCATCGATGTCAGTCAGCCCTATGGTCTAATCGGCGCTGAAGCGTTCCCTGGTGGTCGGGTCTACTTCAAACCACAAGGTCAACTGCGCGGCCGATTCCTGGGAATCGTGCCGGAAACCGTCGATGACGAGCCTGAGATTCCCAAAATTCCCGAGCTCTTAGATGCCGTCTGCTCCGTTTGGATCGCAAAGTCGCCCAATGTACCGACAGCGACCGACTCGATGATTGGTATGTTCACTGGCTCAACGCTCGGCATAGTGACTGCTTATACCCTTGGTTATGAAATCTCGGGTCGCCGCGTCGGCAACCGGATTGGCGAGATCACCGCACGCTGGGTGCTCAGTCCTGGCGTGCCTATTGTGGACATCAAGGTCGATGACAATTACAACATGAGACGCAAAGGCATGAACAGGGTCTGGGCTGTGGCTCTGAACGCACTCGGAGAAGTTTTCTATCTCATCCAGACGCCGACTCCTTCTCCAACCCGTGGAAAGTCGATAACTCTGCTCAAGGATGCCTGGGATGCCGGACGCACTGCTTATTGGGAGATGATCGGAGCGACTCGGCGTGCCGCAACTCCTGATGATTTCGACAAGAACGCAGTTGATGGTTCATACTCACCGCGTACATCGGCAAGTTTCATGGATCTGAGCAAGCCACAGATTGTTGCTGAGGCGCGAGAGATAGAATCTTTCTTCCGCCGTAAACCAGCTGATTTCCGGAAGGTTTGCTTAGGCTGGGACATGCAGCGGAAACTCGAAGTTGACTTTGCTGCCGGAGATGAAAGTGGCGGCGAGGCCATTTTCAAGATTGATTGCGGTTTGGAGGAAGGTGTGCCTCCTGCCGTTCGGAGATATGTCAGAGACAAGACAAGCCCAGTGGTCAATCCGGAGAAGGTTGCGGCCTTGTTGTCTTCAGCACCCACAGTCTCCATCTTTGGAGGTACGGAGACGCCGAAAAGCTTCGATCATGTTCCTCAGTATACCACCGGCGATAGAGAGAAGCCTATGGCGATTTATGCTTCCAGCGGGTCACCCTCAACTTCAGCCACGCCGGTGGGAGACATTATCAACGGTTGGTCTGTCACCGACTACAAGCTTAAGATGCCTCTTGATGCAGAAATCACCGCAAGCGCGATTGACTTGTCGCATTATGCTGTCATGGCGGCATTTGAGGACCCTCTTTGCTTCGAGCATGATGGAAGTGGTGCCACGTCCCAGGAGATTCCTGGTCGCCGCGCCCGCTATCTTGCTGTTGGAACCAGCACCGGCTCAGTGAATGTGTGGAACATGCGAGATCACCATTCTTCCCATGTGGTGAAGCCCTTGCGGGTAATTCAGACCGACTCACCCGCCATCTCGAGTCTTGCCCTTTCAGCTCTTTATCTACTTCACGGCGGCACTGACGGTGTGGTCCAAGCATGGGACCCGTTGGCTTCAACAAATGAGCCTATCCGAACCCTTAATGCAAAGATACTGGGCCGGATCCCTCGTCCCATTCTCTCACAAGCTCCCGCGATGGAACGGAATGTCTACTCTGCTGTTCGTGCTATCTTCTTGGATCCTGATCCGACCGTCCTTCGAGGTGTGTCGGCATGGGGCAACAACATCAGGTTTTGGTCTTACAGCTCCACGAATCAAACCCCAGGCCGGAAGCGACGTCACCGACACAACGATGTCCATGGCCGGCTTACCAGTCGTAGGACCAGCCACCACGTCTCTGGCTTCATTGCCGCGGAAGAGGCGGAGCTTATTCACGAGGAGGAGACGCGCACTCGCGAGATGGCTCGGCTTCGTTCGCGATTTGGACAGGGCTTGGCAGATATGACCGAGGAAGAAGCACTTCTTTATGCCCAATTGGTTTCCGAGGAGGACTTCATCAAGCAAGAGTCGCTTCGGTTGGCAGCTGAGGCAGAGATGAGATCAACTGCTGATGAAGAATGGGAACAGTTGCCGTCTACGGGGAGCAGCGCTGACCAGTTTACACCGGAGCCCAGTCTTCCTGGCGCTAGCCCTAGTGTGGCGGGAAGCGGCGCAAATCTCCCAACTGTCAACGAAGAGTCAGAGGAGGAAATGATTCAACGCGCTATCCGCCTGTCACTGCTTGAAAGCGGCGGCAGCGTAGATGGTGGTACTGCAGTGGCACCAGCACCGGCACCTGAACCAGCAGTAATGGCAGAAGCAGAGCAGTACCCTCCTCGCAGCCCGAGTCCCCTACCCGAGTTCTCGATCAAGGTAAAGCCCTTGAAGGGCAAAGGAAAGGGTAAGCAACCTTATGTTGCAACTGGATCCTCCTCATCTCACTTCCCCGAGACCGATTACACCGACGGCTCGGCCTTCGGACTGGATTCTTCCGACATCGCCTACGATACCGCCCCGGCAACAGCAACTGCAACCGTCGATTTTGGCACTGATCTTGATGATGATCTGGCTCTTGCTTTGAGGTTGAGCTTGGAGGAGGAGCAGGCTCGCCAGAGCCGGATGGCACGTCAGAACGATATGGCTATGGGTTCTGAAATTCGACACGCGTTGGAGAATTCGGAAGAGTTCCCGAGGTTGGATGTGAAGGGGAAGGGTAAGGGCAAGATGATTTGAATGGGTTGTGCGGTCAATGCGATGGAATGTAGATGTGTGTGGAAGTTGTTGTGTGTTGGTGCTTGGAAAGTTGGAAGTTCGCTTTGTCGTATCGCTCTGGAGCATCTTCAGGTTGGTAGATCATAGGGCAACTGGCTTATCGCTTCTTTTTTTTTTTTTTTTTTTTTTTTCAAAGCGTTCTATGAGGATGAATAGAAGCGCAGAGTTGTTTGAAGCCTCTTCGGATTGATTTTTTGCGCAATCCACCATCCACCATCCGATGTCTTTCGGGTGGTGAGTCGCATGTACACTTTCCTCCTCCATTTGGCAGGTCTCTAAGCGGCTGCCTGGCTTGTCACGAAACAAATGGGAAGGAATACCTCTAGGTAGGGAGTTAGCGCTCGGCTTTGGGAAGGCCCGGGGTGTAAAGTCGGCAAGTACGGCCGGCCGATTGACTTGTGCAAGGAAGGAGCTCGACACAGTGTCGTACGGCCCGCAGTGACTGAACCGTGCCTAGCAGGTACATCATGGATGGTTGAACAATTCTCCCCAGACGGTGAGGTCTCATCTGCATCCGAATTTGCGAAAACCAAGACGTTTCAGGCGTTGTACAGATAAAGGGATCCGAGTGTGAGAGATACAGAGACGGGATGTTTCAACCCTGCCTATTCAGAGTTCCTATGCGGATACACGACGATAGTGATCTCATAATACCATGAAGATGAAGAGCTTGACTTCCCGCACCGCCCCTAATGTCCTCGCGCGCCCTTTTTGACTTCATGCACCGCCATGACAGCTGACATAGTTTTCAATCGTTTTTATATGAAAATTTCGATATTTTCAATATTTTGAATATAGCGGTATGCTAAGTCAACTGCGGTATACTAAGTCGATTACTATCGCGGTCGCTATCGCTATTACGGCCGCTATCGCTATTATAGTCGCTATCGCTATTATAGTCGCTATTGTAGTCGCTATCGCGGTCGCTATCGCTGGCGATGGCAGTGAAAGCTAAGTTGTATTGTGCTAAAATGTGGCTTTGATTGTGCGAGAAAATATCATATGCGAAATCGTCAAGTTTTTTTTTAGGTAAATATTTAAAACATTTTACGGATTGATTTTACCATACAAAATAGGATACTTTACATATTAGACTATCATTCAGCTGTCGGGTGGAGTAAGTGCGGTGTATCAAGTCATAAAAGGGTGCGCGAGTACATTAGGGGCGGTGCAGGAAGTTAAGCTCTTTTGCAATGCATAATCAAGTCGTAAATTGGCATTTCTATTTAGTATTTAATTATTTTTATCATAGTTAGTGTTTGGGGATAGCTTAGTAAAGATTTTGTCTAAAATTCTCGAAGTGACCAGCCAACGTACAGTCCGGCGTCAGATTATATTCTAACGCTCAGCTAGAGCTCTTTTGCTTTAACACCACCAAGTTACCAAGCGGAGAAAGTTAAAGGGATATTAAATCCTCTGTCTAAGAGCACTAAAGTAATGGTAGCTATATTCGGACCAGAAATACATATACTCTACCTAGAGATAGTATATCATCAGATGCAAACCCCTCTCGTTTAAAGATCATTCAAAATATTTCCAGAGTTTGAATAAAAACACTCTTCTAGTAAAGAAGTTTTGGTTAGACGCTCGTAGACGAGACTATGAACCTCATCTTTAACGGGCCTTAAAAGCAGAAAAATGGTCGACACATCACCTATCTGTATTGCTTACCTTATTCTAAGTAACAGAAACAGCAGCAAATTCGTAAAGGATTTTCCTTCACCCTCATCCACGAGATTAGGAGATAATCTCACGTGTTTACCTCGAAGTTGTGAAGGAGATGCAACCTTCCAAAAAAATAGAACTAAAATCGATTTGTGTTCTTTACATGCCAACTCCACTTCGATTGTCTTTCCCGTCTATACCAGATAAGTGAGGATTTTCCTAAAATCTAACAGCTCTATGATATGTAGATTATCCGTCGTCCAGTTTATATTCCCGCCGTTGAAGGAAACCTTTATAGGTGGCTAGATGAGGCAGTTATGCTTACGATACTGCAAAGGATAACAGGGTATAAGCCCCGTTTTCTCATAATAAATTACATATCTTTTGGTTTTCTTCCACCCAGCCCATGTCCAACGTGGAAACATGTTCCTTCACGCATCCTGGTTTTGAATCGTAAGATATCCTCCCATAAAGACTAGGTGGCCGCCATTCGTCCTTCCATGCCAGCCAGGCATCTGAAAAACCCAACGCCCTAAAATTCTTGGGTAGCTGAAGCAACAGCGTCTGCATAATGATTATTGGTCAGTCATCTCACATATAGACAAAGTATCTGAGTCTGTTCTTTCCTTTGCATCGTGATTTGGGTATGCTCATATTCACCGCGAGTCAATCGCATGTGTTCTTTCCCCTTTCATTTGGTAAATCTTGGAGCAGCTGTCTGGTCTGTCACCAAATTAACAAGGAAGAATCGGGAATCGAATGACTTATGAATACTGCTGTGTTAAGCCAATTTAAACAATCCATGCCCACTGGGTTTGGCCCGATACTGGTCCGGAACGTGTTTGATAGCAAGCCTTCCTAAACAGTGCCCTACGTTCTCTCTCTTTGCTAAGCGAGAGTAGCAAGTGCCTCGTGGAGGTCATCCCTTCTCTTCGTTAATAGGGAAGGCGCAGGCCATTGGCCGATACCCCTTCCTAAGAAGACACGATTCTTAGAACAATGCTTTCCTATAATATCCTTTGGCTTATCAAGAGCAACTGGCCAAGGCACCTCGAGAACCTGCCACTGCGCCTGCTGTGCAAGTTGCTCTAATCCATGGGTGAGGTGCTCTTGGATATCAAGCAATACCTTCCCTCTTGAGAGATGGAGGAGGTAAGTGCGTCTATACCTTGTTTTCTTCCGTTATCTTCGGTATCTTTACTACGACATTAAAAGAACCGGCACCTGACCTCTAGCAGCACCAACGGAAACGTCCTTGTTCTACCACAAACGCCTTCATTGATCGACAAAACACCTTCACCCAACCTACCAAACAAAAACCAATAATGACTGACTCCGACTTTTCCGCAACCATAGCCGTACGGAGCTGTTCGTAGTAATTTGGATCTGGAAACCGCTCGAGGTCGTGTTCCTGATGATGAATGGCGCTAGACCTATGATGCGGTCCGTCGTCTAACTGCCATTTTCCCAATTCCTTTTCCCTCTTTTCGTGTTCCGCTTCTTCTAACACAGAAAGATAGGCATGGTAGTCTCCCTCACGAATCCAATCGCGCATTCCTTCTACTGAAGACCCCGCCGCTTCAAGGTGGATTTGCTTTCACGGAATCTTCGCCATGTAGCTGTAGAAGAACAAGGCCGTTTGGGTCCGAACCATGCCTCTGGTGAGATTGAATCGCACCCGCTCTTGCTCGTCGAAGTCCGCGTAAGTCATGCGCAGAAGACGAATCTGCTTCAGCATGTCGTTCTCGTTGATGAGGGGAGGGTGCAGCTTGTTGTGGTATGATCGGTTCTGCAAAAAGACGCGGAAGTGAAGGTGGATAAAGATGAGTATGGCTTGCACAATGGCCCAGTGGTAGAGGAAGTCCCGATTGCTGGAGACGCAGTCGGTGTCGGTGCAGATGGGACTGAAGAGGGACTGCCACCATGTCATTTTGTCGATGACATCGAAGTTCGATTGTTGTGAGGTGATAGGTAGGTTGATGGTTGGCATCGTCGAAGAAACTGTATGCAGACAGGTTTTGTGGTGTCGAGCTTGGAGTAAGGAGAAAAGTACGAACGAGAGAAATGTGTCTCGGAGAAAAAAGTTGAAAATCGGGGAAGAGGAACCAAAATAACGAGGGCTCGGCATTCAGTGTTCAATATTCGTATGCCCGTAAAAAAAATACTCCGAGAGGCAATATTATGCATCGGCCGAGGACACATCCCTAGCGCTGCTTCTTGTCGGCATGCTGCAGATGTGGACTTGCATGCCCGGGACACTCAAACAGAATACCACCATCCACGATTGTTTTGGAACAAAAATTGCTTGGTTTAAAGCTTCGAAGCTAGGCATAAGGTATCATGCCCTTATAATGGCAGTGGTTATGGTGAAAGACAATTTTTTGGGGAGATTTTAGGTCCATGTGCCTGTTGATAAGGAATGCTCAGGCTTTCTCCGTTCGGCTGTTTTCAATATCTACATAAAGAACTAGTCAAACAAGGTACAAGCATGACCTGCCATGGTTATTGGGTTCAAAATATCCATATAGCACTGAGTACTGTCGTAGACTTTCAAAGTGACCATCTTTTCTGTTCTATGAACAGACCGAGTATATGTGCACACGGCTTCTCCGCTGCGACATTCTGGCAAATGGTGTTGTTGGGCGATTGCTCAAGATTCCCAGCGTCCTGGGTCTGGACGATGTTCGATATGCTCTCCCAATAAAACGCGAGTTTACCATCCTCACATCTATCAATCCGGATGCATTTAATGGCGTTATTGGGCAGGTGGCTAGTTCTTTGTAGAAGCATGTTCCTGCGGCGACTTGTCGATCCTTATGTCCGCGATAGAAGACGCCGTGAAGACAGAATCGGAACTCGGTTTTGGAATCTTCCAGGAAATTCATCCAACCATTGAGTTGATGACCCCCCAAAAACGGAATGTAGGCGATTGATGGCTAGGTAATTGATGATCCACTCGACGTTAATTCCCGGTTCATGAAGCGTATCAGCGACCCCATCAACAGCATCCCACTCAACTAGGTCGAGGGGGGTTCGTCTTCACGTGTGCCACCAAATCCCCAAGGACAGAGGTCAACGTCATTCTCACCATCATCATCTATCTCACCGTCCTTCTTGCTAGGTAGTAACATCGCCGCCTGGGTGCTACTTGGGTGCATCTATTCGTAGCCATGGCATCTTAGTCAAGCTAATTTGCTCGACTGGGGGACTGCGTGCCAATGAGATGACAAGGCAGGCATTGCTTGATGCTCCTCTTTTGCGATGTTGAAAGTTTTGGAGGTGTTGGAGGTGCGGAGGCGATCCAATTGCGTTGTGAGTACCGTCTTGGAGGTCAAGAAGTCTACGCCTGGAATTAAGGAATTCAAAGCTAGCGAGTGGATCTCACCTCATCATAATGCTGTTATCGATCGTTTTTGAGTTGACATCTGGAATGAAACTCACCTTGAGGTCGGTCGACTTTTTGTTTACAACCCCGCGATGGGAATCATTCTTGATGGAGGTGAACTTGAACACGTCGCTGTACATGAGCCCTGCTTCTTTGATGAAAGACTGCATCGCGATCGATATTGTGGTGTTGTTTGATTGATCTGGCGATGTGAGGGCACGAGTTATTAGGATCGAGAAAGGTGGTTGTTGGAGGAAGGAGGAGAAGGGTGGGGAGGCTGGGCGAAATTCTGTACACTTAAGATTATTGGGGCAGTACAGTACACAGTGGCGATGACATCACCACCCTTTTCCATGACCGTCACCACTTGTGTAAGGTATAACTGACGAAGACAGCAATATTATAATACTATTTGTCGTTTTGTTTCTTTTCTCTCATTTCATCAAAAGAAATACTAGCTGCTGAAAAGAGTACAACCCAGCTCCCACGAACGACTCTTGAAGACATCAGATACACACAAAACCACAAACACACAAACATCATCCAGTTTACAAACCCAAAATGTCCCGCCTCCTAACCCGCCTCCCCAACCGCGCCCGTCTCCTCCCCGTGGTCCCTCGCCGAACCATGGCCACCGAGCTCGGCACCTCTAAGTCTCCGCAAACCGGCCAAAAGGGCTTCGTCTCCGTCGGCTCGCAGACACAGGGTGATTCGCCTTCGAACCAGGCTCCTACTGAGGTATGTTTTTCTCAGGTTTTTATGTCGTGATTGATGAAGGATAGACCGACCTATCAGTGGATGTTGATGATGGGGATGGTATGCTGACGTGAACTGGGTACTTAGGCCGGACAAAAGCTTCAAAAGGAAAGTAAGGGGAAGCCGGATGGGATGAAGGGTGATTCGGAGGAGGCGAGGGCCGCGGGGGGTGGTCAGAAGGCTGGTTCTGGTCAGAAGTGAGTGATGAGAAGGTGGAGAGAGGATGAATAGAAGTTGTACGATATGTGGATGTTGGATGCGGTAATGAATCGATGATTATGATATCATGATACTTGGTTGAGAAATGGATGGTCTGTAACTTGGTGGCATGCTGCCGTGTGTTCAGAAGAAATAGTAGGCATAAATTTACGATATGAACTACTGGAACAGACAAAAGTCCTGGCTGGGCTGACGAGGGTAGATAGCATGAATGAATCCTTTTTTGGTACCCGTAGATAAAAGTGACTTGGTTCATGTATGTAAATTTACACCATGTATCCCCCCGTCTCGCGCATTCACTTGCCACCGTAAAGCAACCAGCCAAGAGCGAACATAAGCCCGCCCTCCAAAGCGAATGTTACCATAACGACGATATGAAACGCAACCGTAACCCCGAAGACCTTGAGGTACATCTTGACCAGTCGAGTCCAACCTTCCCTCCCAAAAGTGGTCAAGGCGTCCCTCATGGTCAAGAATGTCTCGCTGCCGCCACCTAGCACCGCAGGGTCCAGCTTACCCTTGAAGGACCGGTCAAAGGGGATGATGGTATCCTCAGTGGGCGGGAGCAGTGAGGCCTGCACGCGCACGAGGATGACCTGCGTTGGGATCACGGCAAAAAGGTAAAGTAGGATAGTAAGAGCAAGCACTGGAATTCCCTTCAACAAGAACGTAGAGAGTCGAATGTCCCTGTCCTCACCTGGGTAAGTGCGGGTCAGCTCCTGGTCTAGTCCAATTGGCAGCCCAATTATAAAAGCCAACAGGCGAGGGATTTCGACCGCCGCGACACTGGCAGCCCAGTGTGCTAGCAAAGGCAAGGCGGTGGCTTTGAAGACATAGCGGAATGGCAGAGTGCGGCTGTACCAGGCGCGAGGGGAGGGAGGCGTGATGGCGATGTGTACCCAAGCGGTTGACAGTTGCGTGAGCAGGACAGTAGCGATGAAGCTACCGACGAAATGTGGCAGGGGAGTGTAAACCGTGATAAAGGCGGCGAGAATAACCGTCGAAAACAGGGTAATAAGTGCGCAGAACAGCCCGCGGCAGTAGCCTTCCCGGCCCCAAACCCAGAGAAGGCGATGCGTAGCGCGTAGGGACGAGGTAATGGGCTTTTCGTTGGCTTCGACGACCCCAAATTGGCCCGAGGGCGCAGAGCCCTCTTGGGCATCGAGTGGGACGGGCGTATATTCAGGCGGTGGGTTGGGGTCTTCGATCATAGCCAGCGTTGGGAAGACCGTGTGCGCTGTGTAATAGACCTGTGTTGTTGACGGGCGGTTAGCATAATGGGTCAAGATATGTGTCCACGAGATGGCGACCTACTCCAATGGCGGGATAAACGAAAAGGAGGGCCGTGATGATGTATACAGCGAGAGGAAGCAAATCGAGAACGGCCTCGTCCGCTGAAGCTGGAGGCCTGTTGCCGCTGGGATCACCGCTGGGATCGTTGACTTCTACCTCGATATACCTCTTGGCGAGGCTACCGCCCAGGGCGGCGATGTGGTGTAGCATGTTGTGTATCCGGATGTGCTCGATCGTATTTGAGACAAAGAGAGGATGCGAAAGTCGAAGGGCGCAGGATTGTGAAAAGATGGAAGGATTGCGGATGGCCGATTCGGGATAAGCAAGAAATAAGTATCGATAGACAAGACTGGTCCTCGGTTGCAAGATGAACAAGTGGCAAACGATGGATTATCGGGAACGATGGACGAAGCGAAACCACATGGAACCTGAAATGAAACCAGAGGCGAGGCAGCGAGTGCATTGAGCGGGATGATCGCCCGTCTTATAAGTCATCCGCAAGGGCCGGACTGTTACTGACAGGCTATCCTTGACCAACACGATAGCGTAGCCCGCGTGGCCATCAGCGTCCATCAGAGATGCAGTAACCGCCAATATCACCCACAAATTCTAGGCAGGCTGTGGGACTGTGGACTAGGTCATCGTCAGGACATTTGCCGCCGTGAAGAATGGTTTGTACGCTAACAAAGAACGGGTTGAAAATGATCCATGGGAATCTGCATGTCCCATCCCGCTTGATCACCTAGAGGTACCTACCTCTAGGTACCCGATTAAGTCGCCGAGCGGCCGCTCCACCCGCAAAAGGCGCTAACGCCAGGCAGCTCCTGCAGCCAGGCTGTACCCCGCCTGAATTTCAGTGGGCACAAGGGCGCTTGCAGTTACTACCTCTAACCACCCCTGCAGCACCGTACAGGTACAGCAACATCTCTCCACTTAGCCGTGACGACGTCAAACTGAAGCTTCTGAACACCACGAACGGAGAGCTCGCATTACACCACACACAAAACCAGACCAGCTTACCTCATGTCTGGAACAGCACCCTCAATACCGAACCTCCTCACCCTCCGTGGTCGTATTGGTGGCGGCGGCGTCACCCGCGGGCGTTACCGGGGCGTCATCCACCGGGGAGGTCGCGGCCACGGTCCTGGAGCACCCAGTGCCTCGGCAGCTCACGATGCCACCATCCAAGGCACCGACACCGACGCCGCCGTCTCCCGCCTCAGCGCAGTTCAGGTCGGCTATCTCGACGATCCGTATGCTGAGCTGTTCGCCCAGTCTGGTCCCGGTGCCGCCAGGCGCCTGCCCATCATCAACCGAGGCACCTACGCGCGTACAACGGCCATCGACAAGCTTGTTGACAAGTTCCTCGACGACACCGAAAGCTCTTCAGATGGGCGACAGATCGTCTCGCTAGGCGCCGGAACCGATACTCGCAGTCTCCGATTGTTCTCTCCGTCCGCCTCAACGTCGCGTAAGCGCGTCATCTACCATGAGATCGACTTCCCCGTCATGTGCGAGAAGAAGCAGCGCATTGTCCGTGGCGCACCGCAGCTGCGGTCTATTCTCTCCGACCCGGAATCCGTGGAGGAACTGAGCCAACACGGCGGTGGAAACTCCTGGCATAGCAAGGCCGTGGCGGACCAGCACCAAGGAAGCGAGCTCTGGGTTCACGGGCTAGATCTCCGTGCCATTGCGGCGGCGCAACAACCTCAGCAGCCACTACCACCGGGAGTGCCGGTCGGTTCTAGGGGACTTCACGCTTCGCCCTCTACCATTGGTTCAACAAGGCAACAAGAAGAGCAAACAGAGGAAACAACACAACCTCAACAAAAAGAACCACTAACGTTAACATCGCTCAATCCTAACCTTCCGACCCTCATAATCTCCGAATGTTGCCTCTGCTACCTCCCGCCTTCAGCCGCCTCGTCCATCCTGTCCTTCTTCACCACTACCATCCAATCTCCCTTGGGCATAGTAATCTACGAGCCCATCAAGCCCGACGACGCCTTTGGCAAGATGATGGTTTCGAACCTTGCCGCTCGGGATATCAAGATGCCAACGTTGGAGGTGTACAAGGAGGCACACGATCAGGCGAGGCGGTTACGGGAGGCTGGGTTTGGTGGAGAAAAGGGAGGGGGAGCGAAGAGTAAAACCATAGAACAGATTTGGGAGGGGTGGATGAACCAGGCGGAAAAGGAGCGGGTTGATGCGCTGGAGGGGCTGGATGAGGTTGAGGAGTGGAAGTTATTGGCGGCACATTATATTGTTGTTTGGGGATGGAGGGGGGAGGGGGTTGATTTGGGGATATAACAGACACGGTAACGATTTGGTCACGGAGTCGAGGTACAATGATAATGTCAATCAGTTACCACTTGAAATGGTGAAAGGAGACCGCTCGATTCTGTAGGTTTCCTACCTTGATGATCTTGCGAGTGTCACTTGCCAATTATCAGCAGCTCGTGTCTACTGGTATGTAGACTATATGTGAGAAGATTCTGGGCGTTTGCTGCACAGACCACTAGTCCTTTGCGCTGCAGGGCTCTTTGCCCTGCACCCTTCTTTGACAGCGGATCTGGCACCTCCCAGAATCCCCTCCTTTGCAGACCTTCCTCCTCTTTGTATCACCAGCTCTATATAGCTGGTGATCCCCTCTAGCTTCAGATAGCTGGATCCCTCAATATCATCATTCCTATCATTTTCGTGATCTATCTTATACTATATGCTCAACATCGGCAAATCTGTCTTGGTGTCTCCCATCTCTTTCCTTCCACGAAGCGGCGCAAATTTCACGAGGCCACACTTTGTCATCAAGCTTCCACCGCCGCAGTTATTTTCTATCACTAATCCTATATCATCAGCTACAAAAGCCCCAACTTGGCCCATTAGGGGCGCTAGGTATACAAAGAAATTATCAATCAAACATGCCATTATCTTTGCCCACGCAGAGAGCAAGACGCCTGGCACTGAATGATCGCCCCACTCTTCTCTCTTACGTATTAGCCTGCGCACTTGCGCCGTAGCACCGTTAATCCAACACGACAATACCGTTCCGTCCTCAAACTGAAAGCAGAAATGTCCAATGTCCCTAGCACTCCTTAGTAGCCCATTGAATCCAGTTACGCTTCCTCTCAGCCAGACCAGGTTATAGAAGCAAAAGCCAAAGGCCAAAAACCCGACATCCCCAACCACCAAACTCAAATAATCAACAAATCCGTCTTCGGCTGCAATCTAGTCCCATTCAGCATGGCCCTCCTCTTCTTGCTCGGATCCTGCAACCTCCTAAACGCCTCATGGATATGTCTCGGCTCCACGGGCGTCCTCCCTTCACCGGGCGGATCAAACAATCCCTTGGGCAGCTTCCGCTTCTTCGTCGGACCCGCCTCGCCCGTGCGCAGGAGGTCTTCGTGGTCCTTGATCTTGAGGGCTTCCTCGGTGATACTTTGCACCATTTCAAATGTTAAGAATCCCAGGATATCGACAATGTCGTCAGACGGCTTGCTGTCAGTCACCTGCCCGAAGCCAGCCCACTCGCGAAATCGCTTGCCCTTGCGGTAGGTGAAACTTGCCTGGCGGAATTCCGACCAGGTAACGTACTCCTCGCGCGTCATGGCCTTGGTGCGCTCGTCGGCTTTGCGCAGGCGCTGGAGAGTGATGTAATTCATTTCTTCCTCCTCTTCGTCTTCTTCGTCTTCGCGCTCGGGGACCTCGACAGCGTAGAAACTCGAGGGTTCCCAGGGCAGGCCGACCTTGGCTTTTTTGTTCTTTTTTGCCGCATCGTCGACGGGACCGCCGGCTCCGGGGACGATTCCCGCCGCCGCGGATGGGTCTTCGCCGGCTGCCCCAATGTCGGCGTCGCCGCCTTTGTCTTCGCTGTCTTTGACGTTCTTGCGGACGTCCTTCCAGGATAAGAAGGTGCGCAGGCGAGAGACTTTGGGCGCGTCGTCGCGGATTTGGAAGATTAGGTCGTTGATGGTTATGGAGCGGGAGCCGCGGCGGGCGGCGAGTTCGGTGCAGTTTTTGAGCTGGGAGGGGACTGTTAGATCGACACTTCTTTGGTTGATAGGAAGGGGATATGAATGTGAACTTACCATAGAAATGACCTGCTGGCGCACAATGTCTTCGATGATGCTCGTGGTTTCGACGGATGGCTCGCCTGTTTCTCCAGAGACGTACATCATCTGACGAACATTGTTAGTAAATCTGGCAATGAACTGCTCCTTTGTCTCTGCTCGTTTCTTCCAGTATGATTCCCAGGGGTCTTTCGGGTACGGGCCGACGAAGTTGTTGATGCCTCTACGCTCTTCTGTCTCCGCTCCACTTGAAGGAAAGAATATATCATTGGGAATTGGATAGTAAGGTCGCTTGGCCTGATTTTCTGTGTTGATCTCATCAAGGGCATTGTCGAACGCGTCTTGGAAGAGATCAAGTCCGTCACCAACTTGGTTGACGGAGAAAGAGGAAGTTGGAAGAGAACTCGAAGTAGAGGCGTCCCCCATGACTGTATCTTGCTGACTGGGGGCTAAAGGTATGATGATCTCGTTATCGATCATCTCATCCCATTCGGTATCCAATAAAGCGTCATCTGACTGGCTGGTCAACTCTGATGGCTGATCCGGCGTAATGTCCTCGGGGATGCATGGTTCTTCTGAAAAATCTTTAGACTCCACGTCCACGGCAACAGGCTGAGAAGTCCGATCTTGAGCGGAAAACCAAACCTCGGCGCTATTAATGGTCTTGGTCCTGTCATCGCTTGGATTACAAGAGCTCCGGAAAGTATCGACGGCATCATCAGGAACACCTTCTGAGGAAGGACATCCAGTTGCAGATTTCTGATCTTGGCCTCGAGACTGAGCTGCGACTTCCGGAGGAAGTACCGAGGCCGGACCAGCTTCGTTACCTGTGGCAATGTTCTGCGACTCACTGCCTGCAGTGACCTGGACCTGCTCCAGAATCGCTTGGGCCTTGACGATGTTTTCCAGTGCCTTCTTCAGCGCAGCGGACTGGTCAAGCTGTTGGGTCTCTGAGCCTGAGCCCTCGTCCGGTCTAGCAAGGTGGTTTGGTAGTGAAGTGAAGACTTCCAATGGTCGATACGGAGGCGACGAGCATTTGGATAAGAAGAGACGGCTGGGCAGAGGGCCGTTGTCGAGAGCCCCTAAGAGAGGCTCGCAGCTCCGATCGGCAGCAATAGAAAGACCTCCTGCAACACTTCTATGACCTGAGTCTCGCTCTCTCTTGCTCCCGTGGACTAAACCAGTGTCATCTCCAGGCGTAGCTTTATGAGACGTAGAAGTTCCCGGAATTGTGACCTGTTTAGAGACATCGGAATCTGCAAGAGGTTCGGACACGCTACTTATAGACATCGAGATAGACGAGGTGTTAAACAGCTGCTGATGTTCTTCCAAGTTATCTCCTGGGTGTGTGCCTTCCTAAGACACATCGGCACGCGGGAGAGAGTCAGGCCCTTTACTTATGGGCATCGAGACAGATGACGGTACGGACAATGGCTGGTCCTCCATGTCAGGGCCACAAGAGTGCTGAAAGACTGAAAGTGCCGGGGAGCTGTCCGAAACAGGGGGTCTATAACGGAGAGGCTCCAAATCCTGCGGTGGTTGCTTGGAAGTGGTCGCTATGCCTGCCCCGGAGTGAGTGGCTGTGTCTGCGGGCAGAGCCTGTGAAGACTCGCCTGGACTGTTGGTTGAATTATCCATATTGTCTTTTGAAGTGGTCTCTTTAGAGACACGACGTGTAGGAGTCTCTGATGGTGATAGCTGGCTTTCGAGAGTAGAGACCTGCTGTGGCCGTGGGCCAGAGGACCTGGTAAGAGGCCTTCCTCGCGAGGTCTGAGGGTTGGGATTGCTCGCTGAAATGGTCCTCTTCGGTTTCCTTGACTGCTGAGGAGATTGTGATGGCCTCGCCGATTGTGACCGCTGGATGCGTGTCGAACGCCGCAGAGGCAGCGTATGCTCCGGGGGTTCCGGGGAGGATACCTCTTCCTTCGCAGCCGACGCGACGGTTCCGGAACGGAGCCTCATGGTTTTGGTTTTGTGGACTTGTCATGAATGTGAAATCGCAGGTTTTTAGGTGAGTGAAATGTCGCGCGATGTGGATGCGGCTGCGTGTTCTGATGAAGGTAGTGGGTGGATGGCAAAGAAGAGCGGCTTGTGCTTTGCTGATGAAACAAAAGAGTCGCCGTCGGTTGCAAGAATGAAGGCAATGTCCGACCCACGTAGGGTGTTTGCTCAACGGCAAAGTGAGGTTGTGTTGAGAGGGAGTGATTCGAAGCCCATGCCGTCCCTGGACATCCAAAATACCGAGTTACCAAGCGGCCCGGTGACCGGGCAACCAGGCAACCATTGAAGTTAAAGGCGAAAAGCAGGGACCACGTTTCTCTGCTTGGGTATGGTCATATGAGCAATAAAACACCACCCGTTTCACTGGGACTTGACGGTGTTCAGCTGTCCATATGATGGCTCGTCATCTCCAAAGCCTTCCTTCCAGATCTTGAACCACTTTCCTGAACTGCCTGAAACGAGCTGTAGTTTCGGAATTCACACTTTATAAAGCAAAAGCGTGAAGCGACGAGAGGAGGATGCCAAAGCACGAAATACGACCAAGGGGAAGATTTGAAATGAGCCTGACCACTTGCCAGGCCACTTGCTTGCGAAACACGATTATCATTTTGCGCGTAAGGCGAGTCACTAACCTGCTGGATTTCCTGGCGATATTTGTACTGTTTATCCTTGTCCTTGTCCGCCATCTTGATCGGTTTTCAAAGGCGATTGTCTGATTAAGGCGATTATAAGGTAGGTTACCTTCTTTTAGAGGCGGTAACAATGTTGAAGAGGAAAGAGACCACGCGTTCGATTCTGGGCGGGTTGAAGCAGGTAGCTGTCGACAGGACGAATAAACAATTGGGTATCAAGTTTCGTGACGCAGGTAACAAGAAGAAGTTAAGTTGAAGCGCGAAGGAAAGGCCGGGAGAATGGAAATATCGTTCGTTATGTGAGAAGTGGAAACTGCAAGAGTTGATGTCCGGTTCGTTCTTTCCCGGACGTCGTGTTGCAGTTCCAGGGACCAACAAGGTACCCGGTACCGTCACGTGATGCATACATGCCGCAGAATGTTCTTGGACCATGCGTCGACGGCGGTTCACAAGAAACAGTGCAGTGACCGAGTTTGACGTCTCGTCTCGTCTTTTGAGACACTCGAGCGGAACCATAGTCGAGTGAGCCACCTGCGAGATGTATTGAGCTGTTGAAGTGGTTGAACTCGAAAGTAGGTGGCATCTCGAATGCAAAACAAAGTAGATCTACTTGTACAAGTATGCAGTTCACGCAGGATGAGAAAGTACCTTCCTGATACGCAGCTTGTCTACTGAGCAAGGGGTTGCTCGTGAGAGAGCTAATGACCCTGTCGATCCGCATGCGGCCCCACCATCTGCCCCACACAAGCTGTGGTGCTCGCCGTCGTCCCGTCTCCTCCAACTTCACGACAACCTCACCAGTTGCCTGAACCAATCTCACTTATCGTCATCCTTGACCAGTCGCTCATATCTGCGTTTCCTACCGAGTAAAATCATTTCCATCACATCAAACACCCAAACCACCCCAAACACATACAAGAAATGCCTCCCGCAGGAGCTGCCTTTGTGGTACGTCATCCCAGCTCCACCTCAAGTCAACCACAACATCCATATATGACGTCTCTACTGTGTGTTGGCAATGAAACTCACTCTACACACAGGCCAAACTCAAGGTCCAACTGAAACTTGCTATCGCCAGACTGCGTATGGTCCAAAAGCGGGATGAAGCCCTAGCCAAGACCCAGCGACGGGCTATGGCGCAGTTGCTAGATGTTGGCAAAGAGGACTCGGCCCGCATCCGTGTCGAGAACATCATCCGATCAGACATCACCACCGAGCTCCACGAGATCCTTGAGCTCTATTGTGAGCTCTTACTTGCTCGCGCTGGCCTATTAGAGGCGCCCACATGCGATCCCGGTCTCGAGGAGGCCGTCAAGAGCATCATCTACGCCGCGCCCAAGACCGAGATTAAGGAGCTGCACCAGGTACGGACGCTGCTCGCAGAGAAGTTCGGCAAGGAGTTTGCGCTGCAGGCGGTGGAGAACTCGGACGGAAAGGTCTCGGAGAAGGTTGTCAAGAAGCTCAGCGTTACGCCACCACGGGAGGAGCTCGTTGTTGGCTACCTAGAGGAGATTGCCAAGGTGTATGGCGTCAACTGGCCAAAGAAGAAGGCAGACTTGGGCGACCCGCCTGACTTCATGGACGACGATGAGAACCCGAGTGGTGGACAAGCTCAGAAGAACCTCGAGGCACCCTTAAAGGCGGAAGATAAGGAGGCTGAGGCTCAAGAGGAGCTCAGCAAGGCGACGCCACCAGTGTCATTTGGACCTGCGAGCCCTTTACATATTAACCCTCCACCGCCGTCAACCGACAATATTCACCCCAAAGTGACGCTGAACCATCAGCAGTTACAACCAAAGCAACCTTCGGCGAGTGGTGGAGTTGTCAAGAAGGCGCCTGCAAAGGGGGGCATCGCCGACGGCATTCCTGAAGTGGATGAGCTGGCCAAGCGGTTTGCGGCTTTGAAGAAGTAGAGTGGTTTTGGATGTCAGTGTCCTTTGGCAAGCGGTTTGTGGTCTTGCAAAGCCAAGATACGAGGCATGGGGACAAATTTTGGCAGCGTTTTTTATTGACCAATGACTTTTCAAGCGAATCAGTATCATTTCGAAAATTCTGGTACCTGGGCTACTCGTTTGTTGTTGACTGGCCCGCTTTCTACTGCCTTTTTGTTGATATGTGACAAGCTTCTGCTGTTTCTTGGATTACCACCACTTCTCCAACCACCACGCACTTGGCCTTTTGAGAATATATCTATCCCTTCCCGTGTCAATATTCCCTTAGCAACCTGGTAGGATGGCGCAGTGATCATGGTTGTCGGTCCCTCCCCTTCAATGAGCTGAGCCCCCTCCCTGTAAGGTATCTTTCCGTGCCTTCCATCAATGTCCCACCGGCCGCAATTCCAACTTTCATCCCAACTCGCTCCCGCGCACGACCAATCATCCTCCCTTCACAGCAGTGCCAGAGGGTACATATACTACTTCCACTGCGCATATTTCCAACAAAGAGGATTGGAACACCCGGGCCCCTGGACGGTCGGATGGTCTAGCGGTACGGTGTTGGACGGTTGGGACCCGTTTCAAGCTGCTGCTCTACGCGTTCGATTCAGGGGTAAGTCCTCTTATCCTTTTTTTTTTTTTTTTTTTTTTTTTTTTTTTTTTTTTTTTTTTTTTTTTTTTTTTTTTTTTTTTTTTTTTTTTTTTTTTTTTTTTTTTTTTTT
>MU859283.1:0-53822 GCA_033297205.1 Pseudoneurospora amorphoporcata
GTTGAGAAGATCAACAAGGCTTTCGAGACCAAAGTAGTTTATTAGCTGAATTGAACTACTGTTCCAAGCCCTGAATACAGCCCTTGTCACACAGATGGGCAGAAATTGATCACCATCGAACAAACAAACAAACATGTTAAGAAAAGGCAGAATACCTATCATTTGCACATCTCAGCCGTAACCGCACCGAGGTGGAGGTCAATCCTTGGCGGCTTATGTTCCCCCTGCAATCGATTGAATCTTGTTAGCCCACATATCTACCTAGTCTTCCTGTTAATGTACTAATGACTGGGTAGCACAAATGTGTGAAGGAAAGGTAAGATAACGATTGCGCTTGCAACAAATGGATGAAGCAAAAAAAAAAAAAAAAAAAAAAAAAATTCAAACGTACCTCTACCTTTAGCAATGCAGAGGGATTCTGCAAGAGACCCTCCACAAGTTCTCCCATCTTCTTACGGTTTCCAGATTTGGAAAGCCTTCCCTGTGCCTTTTTCCGTTCTTTGTGGTGGCGGGACTTAAGTTGTACCGAGACCCACTCTAGCTTGGGCAGTTTCCTCAATTTTTGCCATGCCACAGGGTCGGAGAATGAGGGAAGCTCCTCCTCCTCCTCACCGGCACTAATGACATCAACAAAAGTGGTCTCCAAAGTCTTCAAGCTCTTCAAGCTCGCCAGCCACTTGAGGGTGTCCACCTGGCGACCGCCGTTGTAATCAGCGATGATGGAGAAACGGTAGGACGCCTCTTCGGCGTTAAACTTGCCCCGGTCTACCAAGTTGTACCAAGCCTCCCAGGCGGTCCATGTCCAGCCAGGGGCCGGAACCCAGTTCAGGCGCACATGTTGTAGTTGTTCGGTAAAAAGGCGGGAGCTCTTGAGGTATCGCATGGCAGCAAGCACTCGCATGTCGCCCTGGCAGTCCCAGGAGCGGTAGTCGGCGATGTAGAGGACGTGGGCTTGAGTTCGGTAAAAGTACTCAGCGATCACCTCGTAACGCATGCGTCGGCAGACGGAGGTTAACACATGAATTTGCTTCATGTGGTCGCGGACAGGTTGGCCTTCGCGCTGGGCGGTCTCGGCGTACTGCCAAGGGAGAACGGCCGGAGTCCACACGTATTTGTAGATCATCAACTTCATTTCGATGGGGAGGCGGATGAAGGCCGAATGGTTCGATTGGGCCACTATTGACGAGAAATTGAAGGTTAGACAACTGAAAGCGCAATAGAGGGATGAGCTTACCTGTCGCATTCAGGGCGAGCCTTGTTGTTTTCGCTCTTCTGGTTTCGACCATATTGGGCGTTTGCAGATTTGAAGACAAGAAGCGTCTTTGGGGTGGTCTAGAACGGGGTTACTCGTCCTGGTTGTATGTGAGTTGATTGTATGTGGATGGAAAGGAGGGACGAAGGCCGCGAGTGATTGCGACGATGGTTGAGGGAGGAAAACCAGACAGGCTGTGGAAGCTCAGAAATGAATAAGTACTTGTACGATATAAGGTGAATGGCAAGTTTGGATCATACACAGGAGGTTAGGTGAAGGAAGAAAGGTAAGTGAATGGAGATAGGCACACGTCGCCCAAGGTTGTGGAAGGCTGCCTGCCGGGTTGGGCGAAGGTTGGGAAATCGAAAGGGGCAGTGAAGGGGGATGAGAACACCTCCATGGTGCCGAGAGTATCAAGAGCGGCTCCAAGCGGCCCGTCAACCTGAGAGTGCCATACCGGACGAAATCCGGCCAGATGACAGAAAACTCCACCATGGATTAGAGGTAGGTACAGAAATCCATTATTCCAACGTGACTGGGGGGATGGGAATGGTGATGATGATATTGATGGATCCAGCTAAAAATGGCTAGGGAAATCGCCGGAGGGCACAAGATGAAGTACCTACTTGCCCTAGTTAGGTGGTCTCGACATCACCGGCATAAAGGGTGAACTAAGCCTCGAGCTTGAAGGCCCAGTGGGCTCCCTTTTTGGCTAGGGGGCGCTTGATTGTTGCGCGCTCGCGGGCGGTGGTGAGGCGCTTGGTGACTCTGGCGGTGGTGGAGTTGGGGTTTTGTTGGTAGAGGAAGGGGTGGTGGAAGTAATGTTCACGACGAAAGTATCGCCAGAGGCAGTTATATAAGGTAGCTGTCGATGTTCACGAACGAAGGTCTGCAACTGAGGGCATTTTTGGGACGTAGACTTAGCGGTCCAAGTGACAAACGCCCAGAATCTTCTCACGGACTTCATAGACCTGAGCCGTGCTGCCGGTGAAAAATGAGCAAGACAGCTGTTTCCCTAGATACCTATGATGATCTCACTTTATAGGTAGAGGTAGGATTAGCAGGTGGAACCTGTACATACTTAACTGAGGTGAGAGACACTCCGAGACCAGAACGCCAAAAAGAACCCGGAGGCCTTTTAATCTCCTCCTCGTCCTCCTCCTTCTCCTGCTGCTGCTACTACTTGGTGGCTTGGTGGCGACCCCTGACCTCACTATGTGCTTGCAAAATTTGCGTTTATGATTTCCATTAGAACACCAAGATGCACAGAGATTGGCCAACATCGGCCAAACATACATTAGGTACCTTATCTAGCAACCACGTAGTGAGCGACATGATTAGCTTGGAGCGTGTGTGTGAAGCATACCTAATTTGTGATTGGCGTAAAAGACTAGAGGTAGCTTCCTTCGCTGTGTCGTGAAAGCGACATCAAACTCCTTCTCTTCTGTTTCCACAAACTCATCACAAGCACAATGCCACCCAGCAATGTTGCCCTGCCCTCCCCAACTCAATCCAAACCTCAGTAGTAGGACATCGAATCGTCACATTAAGGGTAATCTGGTTGAACCCCTAGCTCTAGTTCTACTTTGACATCCTTGACCGTTCCCTCCGGTCCAAGTTGCAAGTGCCATCCCTCCTGCAAGGGCGCCAACGACCGAATCTGGTCAGCATCCGGCCAAATATTCGGATCATTCCAGCCCGTAAATCCATTAGGGCCAATCCTCAGCGCCAGGCTATTCTCAATCACCTTTGTGATATCCTCAAAATGCCAAAGATTCTCGTCCCCGTTCTTGTGCCCGTTCTTGTACCTAAACAGCAGGAAAATGCTGTTCGACCCGACCTGCACCGTCTCGTACGGATATCCGTTCTCGGCCGTGGCGTTGGCCGGCGGGGGGAGCACGCCATAGGTGTGCTGGACCGAGTGATGGTTGTACATCCAGTCGTCCTTCATCCACTTCCATCCGAAGTTCTGCATGATCTGGACGCCCGCCGTGGGGGAAGTCAGCAGCATCACAAAGTCCCTGTATTTCGGCGGGAGCATGATGCTCTGGACGTCTTGAATTCTCACGTTCCTGTACGGGCTGTCCAACCAGTGGGCCGGCTCCTCACCCATGTCCAGCAGCAAATTGAGGTGGCCGATGAGGCCCTTGTTGCTGTGGGTGAGGAGCCGCGCGGAGTCGCGGGGGTTGGCTAGGCCGCCAATCTTTACATCCCCCCGCGGCCCCATACCCATCCACCAGATCATCGGAAACTGGGCGTCGAAAAAGGTGCGGATGATGATGCCGCATTCGGACCAGGTGCCCCAGTCGTCAGGGTCGCTCAGGGTGCCGGCGAGGTAGACGGAGCCTTGGTGATCGGTCTCGATGCTATGAAAGCCGCCCCATTTCTTCGGCTTCCAGCTGGTCTTTATTGTGTCTTCCAGGTTGAGAGTCCAGATCAGTTCGTTCTTTGTGAGATCGTACTTGATGAGATAGGTGTTGCCTAACATGCTGCTGTCGCGGAGCTCCTCCGCGCCACGTCTGGTGACAAGAAAGATCCAGAGGCCCGTATAGAAGTCCCAGTGCACGTCCGAGATCTGATAGAGTTCTTTAGGGGCGAGATCTGGGATCTCGATGATGCGGACGACATGGCCGCTGTAGGGCTCGTACACGATTACCTCGGGCCTCGTCTGTGAGCCAACGAGTAGCACGCATTGCAGGCCGTCCCATGCAGCACTGGATGGGTACAAGTTAGGGTGCTTAATGTCGAAGCTCCCTTTGTTGAATTCGGGACACTCCGGCCACTCTGGCCTTGGGTAAGCACGCGGGTTCCCGTAAATGCCCAGATTCAATCTCCGCTGTTTTGTTTGTACTTGACTGGAGTTGAATTGGAATTGGTCCACATGACGAAGCTCTGAGGTGTTTCTAGCCGGTAGTGCGTACACGCCTAGTGCGGTAGCGGCTGCCAGCACAGGCGTGATGAATGTGCTGACTTTCATTGTTGAAATGGAAGTCGAGGTTCGTGCTGTTATCGATGGGGTGATGGTTGGTAATGTGGTTGAGTCGAGTTTTGGATGGGTACCTTAGTGAACGTTCGTACCGTAGTTGCTATCCGGAATGAAAGTGAACTGTGCTTGACTGGTGGTGGTAAAGGAAGAGAAGAAAAGATACGGGAATGGGGGACAATGGGTAAATACCAGCTATCTGTTCTTGCTGCATTATTATTTCTTTGGCCAAGTCCGATCATATTTGAACTGGCATGATGTGTGAGCATTGTATTTTTCTTATCATACAGCCCAACTGGTCCTGTTACCGGCGCCGGTTCTGCGACTTCTGTCGAGTGCCGCATCGATTATGTCGGCTTCGGTGCGGCAAATGGAAGGTTTCCTTGGTTGTTGCTCCGGACGTGTTGTTATGCATCTCCGGTGATGCAGAAGGCTGCTCCAACAACATGAACCGCACCCTCCTCGAACACATGCTCCATCGCAACCCGACAAATAAACACCACCTGCGACGACTTCCTGTAGGCCACGCCACCAACCCACTGAACCACGATCGCCACAAACATGCCAAACCGGTCTGACTCTGCTGCACCAGGCGATGGCGCGCATTCGATTCCCGTCTTGTTCCGTAACTTGTCGATGTAACCAGAACGTGCAAGTCCAGTACCTCCCGTCCGCAGTCTCGGCCACCACAACCGAGTCCTGCTTTCCTCCCCTTAGATTATCCGGGCATTCGGCACGGTTCGTGTCGGAGAAGAAAGCGCCACAGGGAATGCCGTACTTGTTCCGGAAGATATAGTACTGTG
Source organism: Pseudoneurospora amorphoporcata (assembly GCA_033297205.1). NCBI lineage: Eukaryota > Fungi > Ascomycota > Sordariomycetes > Sordariales > Sordariaceae > Pseudoneurospora > Pseudoneurospora amorphoporcata. Next base: position 5,039 of record MU859283.1, read on the forward strand.
AGTTGTCCTTGACATGACCGGATGCTGGGTCAGGTCGCTGAGGCGTAGTCGACAAGTATTGCTCGGAGCAGAGGGAGAAGCCGAAAAGAAGCGCAGAGGGTGTAGAACTGAAGCGGAGAGTGCCCGCCTTGAGGGGGACGATGGTGGTATTCGATGCACGGTCCTGAGCTACTACTGAAGTGTAATGGCGTTTTAGGATGCCATCGCCGCCTCCAAAATTGTACCTATTGGAACTCGGAGTGCAGTCTGCTGGACCACATATCGTCGTCGTCGTCGTCATCGTCGTCGTCGTCGTTGTCACGCACAGATGAGCTATTTGCCTCCAGCTCGTCGGCACAGTACTCTACCCCTTCCCCTGCTCCTCGAAGGAGCCTTGTAATTCCTTCATTCATATCATCACAATACCAAACGATCCACAACCGGAACATCTAGGTTGACATCGAAAAAGTCGTTAAATGTGATTGCAGGCGAGGCAGCCCAAACACCACGTTGGAAATGTATCGCAGCAGATATTCTCAGGTTCCCCCGTCCTCCATATCATGGCATTGTCGAAAAAAGGGCAGCGGGCAGGCCGTAGTGGATTTCCGAACGCAAAAAGCGACGCGAAGCATGGTAAGATCCCCTGGAAGGCATTTAAATTGATGGCATCCGACGGGAAACTTGGGGCCCCGCCTCGTGTACTCCCGCAAATAGTCATAATAACGTATCTTGCACCAAAATAATAGTGACTGGGACGGTCAAGCCCCGGCCTTCGAGCGGAGCCATGCCGTGTCCCTCTTCCCAGGAAGAAATGGGCATGGCAATTGACCTCAGGTTATCTGAAATCTGCTCTCCTGTATGCCACGAGTGACGGTCGGCGAACAGTCCAGCTTCAGGGTCAGAGCCGCTCCTCGCCAGGATGACAGCGAACACCGAGGCGTACACCTCGTCCATGCGGGCAATGAGCCATGCTTCACGTCAACGTGGAAGAGCGAGATGTCGCATTGGGGTCCATGTTCTTGGGAACACTGGGCCAGCCATTTCTTGATGAGTGGAATCTGGGACTGCGCGGGCGCGGGTGGGCGACCGCCAAAGTCCTCCGACAGTCCTAAGCGGCCGAGGTCGTCGGCACAAAGTGTGATAGTTATGGTGTTCGGCCTCCTTGGCCCACAAACCGGAGTGGCATCTTGAACAGATGTATTTGTCCGAACCCTCGGGGCAATGTGGTAATCCACCATTTTGGCACTCACTGGACTGGACCCGGGAGTTACGTAAATCCGTTTTGCGGTAGTGAGCTGTTCGGAGCTACACACATACCCTGTCCCGGCACTTCGGACTCGGAGGAGCGCGATTATTGACCAGGGGAGGCTCCAGACTAATGCAACTAATCCGCCTCTATGGGGAACGGCTCAGATTCTTGTTTTGCAAAAGGGAGATTTTGCATTAGGGGGGCCCTTGCTCACATACAAAACTGGGAATCCGGGCAGCGGAAATCTTTTGCATCTACTGGGTGATTTTGTATGAGTTTGCAAAAGGGGGTGTTTGCATTAACAGGGGTTCCTACTATAGAAATTTGGTGTCTGATGGTGGGTGTTAGGGGAAAGTATGCACAAATGTCGTTATAGGGGGCAGGGGGGTAATAACGGGCACACCTTGATTTGGGAGTAATCAGGTGGCTGTAAACCAGTGTAACGGACCCACGGCGCCGGGCCTTGTTCTCGAGTTCGCTCTAGTGCAAGCGTCTAGCGGGTCAACCAGGGGCTCTGGGACGCAGTTAGAGCCTACCACGTGTAAGCGGGAGTTCAACGGGCTGGCATCTGGCGAACTCCCGCGTGGTCGCCGACCGTTAGCTTCTGTTGATAGTGCATTTGAAGATCGCAAGTGGTCAGTCAAGTCGGTGTGTGAAGGCTTCCTATACGGGCTTAGGGCCCCTTGGAGCCCCTGTTAGTGGGGTTAAAGCTTTCTCTGGCAGAGTTTTGGTTCAAAAGGACGCAAGAGGACGCCAAAATCCGCGGTAATAAGAGTTGGTTTCCCTGACCCCTTCAGCTCTCGTCTGCTTCTCAACTTTCGTTGCCCCTTATCTTTAGCCATGAGTTCTCCAGTCAATGGGAAGGCCCAGTCTCCGGCGCCTCAGTCTCCGGGCCTTCAGTCTCAGCAAAAGGCCAAGACCCCGGAACCCACGTCTCCGCCGAGCGCCAAGTCGCCAACACCTGGTCCTGCGTCTCCTCAAAGCCCCCAATCTCCAGAAGCCGCTGTTGCCTCCGATCCGTCTAGCGGTGCTCTGCCTGGAATTCACTGGACTCAGCAAGGTCTTCCAACGGTGGACAATGACACCGATTCGACCCTAGGAAGCGACATTGAGAGCTCGACGGCGTCCATCTCGTCGAGCATTCTCAACTACCGCACCCTCAATGGCCGTACCTACCACAGCGACTCAGTGGCCAACAACGAGTATTGGGCTCCCAATGACCCGAAGCACATAGAGGCCTTGGAAGTGCTCTACCACGCCCTTGAACTGGCGCGTGGTGGGTTGCATCTGGCCCCTCTTGAGGACGACATCCAGAATGCCGTCGATATTGGTACTGGTTCAGGGCTCTGGGCGATCGACTTTGCCGACAGATACCCGAACTGCAACGTAGTTGGCACGGACATCTCGCCCATCCAGCCCAGCTGGGTGCCCCCTAACCTCCGGTTCGAGATCGACGATGCCACCAAGGAATGGACATTCAAGGAGGATTTTTTTGACTTTATCCACATCATGTTCCTGAACGGCTGCTGTGGAAACTGGGCCGATATTTATAAGGAGGCGTACCGGTGCTGCAAGCCTGGTGGCTGGATCGAGCACTACGATGTTTCGCCCCTGGTCCTCTCCGACGATGGGACTGTTCTCGAGGGCTCTGCGATGGACCAGTACGGAAAGGTGTTCAGAGAGGCTGGCAAGAAGGTCGGGATCGACACCTGCACAGCTGATAACGGCACCATGGAGAACGGGATAAAGGAGGCAGGATTCGTCAATGTGCAGGTCAAGGATATCAAGGTACGTTACCTCTGCCCTGCGAGAAACCCAGAATCGCAAACCATGACAGGAAAAAGAGACTAAACCCGCATCATAGTTGCCCATCTCTCCCTGGCCAAAGGACCCCAAGATGAAGGAGATCGGCCTCTATACGTATGCGACCATGACAACAGACGTGGAGGGTCTCGTCCAGTTCATGTACACCAACGTGATGGGCTGGAGCAAAGAGGAGGTTACCGTGTATGCGGCCCACATGCGCCAGGAGCTGAAGAACATGAAGATCCACGGATACTTCAACTGGAAGGTGGTGTATGCCCAGAAGCCCGAGTAGGTAGGATGCAGTCTTAAGAAGAGAATAGGGGGGTTGCAATGAGTAATGAGGAGGGTGAATAGACGGTCTGACTCCGAGGTCCGGAAGAGCATCTATAGCGGGTTTTGGGTAGAATAGAACCAGAGCATCAGAAGCAATCATTCATGAAATATGTACCTACTCAGCTGGTGAAGGTCTCATTGTGCAAGAAGCGGTCGACAACTTGACTGTGATGGTAGGATATTGCTTGCTGAAAGCCGCTTGTCCAACTGATGTTCTTTCTTGCGTTGGGCTTCGTGGTGCGGCATGGAATGTGGTTTCGAAAATTCGGGAGGTAGGACTAATGGGGCGCTGTAGCTTTCGCGTTCATCTTTGCGGGGATGATGTTCGGTGGAAGTTGCAAACAGCACCCGACGTTAGCGCGCAGCTGCAGGTCATTGCAGTACAAACAGTGTGAAATAAGGCAAGTGACGGTTATCGGCTTATCAGATCATCTTCCCCGGCCGTCACACGACAAAGTTTCCTTCGTCAGCCCTAACCCTGACCTTTACTCAACCTCTAACGACAACTGCTCCCGACTCACCTCAAGACAGTGAGGACCATAAAATGAGAATCTCACGACTGACGTGCGCAATAACCTTGAGGTGCAATTAAAAGGGACTCCATCATTCTTGAATAAGATTTCCTAGCGCGCGGCACGTCCTTTCTAGCTAGGTACCCAATCCAGCAAGCTTCAATGCACTGCTCCATTCCCCAAGAGGCGAGTTAACCTCGTCCGAGGTTCTCCAGCCCAACCAAGATTATGTCGGGCAAGTCAATATGATAATTAGACTTGGCTTTCGGGCCACAATGGACAGGAAAGTGGAAGGTCCACATCTTGTCCTTGCAAGATCCCATGTCCGATCTGCTCGTGGTGCACAAGGCTGCGACAAGCCTCGTTATTTTCCACATCTTCGTGCTTGGTGCTGCGGTGGAATAACACCGTTTCAGGCTCGACGATATCAAGGGGTTTATCCCACGCAATGCGTAAATAGGTAGATAAACAAAGTGCAAATGGCATGACCCAAGGTGTTGAGTTCGAGCAGACTAATCGCTAGGCCTTGAGCAAACCGTGTAAGACACTGGATGCAAAACCACGATGCTGATGATTTAGAAAAAAAAAAGTGTTAGCTCCAAAAGGCAATAAAACGGGCATCTATCTTAACTTACTCCCTTTGCTTTTGTCTCGTATCTTTGCCTCAGACAGGAAAGAAGTTCCTGATCCTGTCCGTTGAATCAGTCTGCCGATCATCGTCGTTCATTTCAACGGCCATGCCTCCCATGGCAGCTAAGCCGAGAGTGACGAGACACATGGACAAAATGCTGAAAGTTCCTCGAATACCGGGTTCTGGAACCCAGTTTGGGTCGGAAGAGTTGGTGAAACTGTGACGGCCGAATACCTCGTGGCCCATGGCGCGATGGATGTAGCTAGATCTTCGGCGATGACAATAATGCTAATGATGTTGAAAGTAAAAGGAGGCCGAGTTAGTTCCTAAAAGTCGATTGTGGGAAGAGTGAGTAGGTAGGTTTATTGCAATGGTTGCCAAAGGCAGAAATCATTCTCAACGATTCTGCGACGACATTGCGCCTTTCCCCCCTTCCGGCCGCAGCCACCCCGAGCAAAAGGACTCACACTTTCTGTTAACCGCCATGCGTCCGTAATAACCTAACCTATGAGCGCTGCACCACTTCGCTCCAGTCCATTCCAATAGAGCGTGGGCAGGTACACACCAGCCCAACCTTCAAACTCAGCCGCAAAAAGAACCAGCGACTGAGAAGTCGTCACCGGCGCCACTTGGGCATTTTCTTTTCGAAGTGGCAGTTGTGTCCACGTGGACACAACCTCTGCCACGGGCAATCGTTGAAGCCAATAGACATTTCCGAGAGAAACGCATATGTATGTGCCCGCATTTCGATAAGGCTGCCCAAGATACCCGGGCCAGTGATCCTCATACCTTACTTACCTACTTTTCACCACTCACCCTCCAACCGTCAAGCGGAAGAACACAGGATACACTTTGATCCTCAAGAGTCCTAAAAGGATGACAGACAGTTAGACGTTGTCGGCAATGGAAGATGCGGCCAGAAGGAGAACACAACATAAACACAACATGAACACGGGACATTCCATCCATGATATGACACCCTTTTTCCAGATCTTTTTCCCATTTGTCCACTTGATCACTGCATTGCACACCACAGCCACTTCCAAATCCATCCCTCGACCCCTAGCCTATTCTCTAACTAATACTCAAAATCATCATCAACAGCCGGCCCCTTACTCTTCCCCACGCTCTCCTGCTTCCTATACATCTCGGCAACCATCCTGCTCGTCGTTGCCTCATCCGCCTTCTTATCCTCTCTGACCTTGATAAACCTGGGAAACCTCAAGCTGATACCCTTCTCACCGGCGGGATCCACGCCCTCCTTTATACCGGCCTTATACCTCGGACTAAGCGTCAGATCGGCCGTCTTGACTTCCCACACGTACTTCGGTTCGAACCAGACGTCCGGCTGGTGCTGGCCGCCTGAGGAGTGCGCGTAAAAGGGCTTGGGCCGGTCGATGATGAATGGGGATAGGGAGGCGTGAAGCTCTTGGAGGGCTTCGTCGGAGAATCCGGTGCCGATGTTGCAGACGGTTTCGTAGGTGTCGCTGTTGGGGTTGTAGCACGCCAACAAAAAGGCGCCGAAGACGGAGGTGCGCTTGCCTTTGCCGTGGTAAGCGCCGAGAACGACGAGGTCGAGCGAGTCCCCTATGCCGGCAAGGTAGTCTTTTTTGATCTGTTGTTTTTGTGTTAGTTTACCATCCATCCCAGACAGACTCCAGAGATGAGAGCGGAAGAAACAAACCTTCAACCAATTCCGACTCCTCTTAGACGGCTCATACCCACTCTCCGCACCGTCCAACATCTTCACCATCAACCCCTCACAACCCGCCTTGACGGACTCATCCAGGAACATCTGAATCTCATCCAGCTCCTGGCCATCCATGCTGGACGCAAACGAGAACTCGCCCTCCACAGGCTTGAACGCGCTCCGCAACAACTCCCTCCGTTCCCTCAGTGACTTTTCCACGACCGCCTGGCCGTTCAGATACAACAAATCAAACGCAAACACGCACACCTTCACTTTGACATCCTCCAGCTTGACATCCTTCTTTTTGCGTGTCATCAGCTGCTGGAACGGCAACACCTTCTTCTCGACCATGTCCCACGCCACGGACTCGCAGTCCAGCACGAAGCTCTTGGTGCCTTCTTTGACCCACGTCGGCAGCTTAGCCAGCACATCCGGGTACTTCTGGCTCAAGTCTTCCGAATTTCTCGAAAAGATAGCCGCGACGCCCTTACCAGTCTCCTTGCTAGCGACCTGGCTGAGGTCACCGTCGCTCTTGGGCGCGTCCTTGGCCACATAATGAATCTGCGCTCTCTCGCCGTCGTACTTGTACTCGCACGTGAACGTCTGGCCCTCGAAGCGATCGAGCACCTCAGTGATGGCCTTTGTCGGGTTAGCCAGCATGGGCTTGAGCGGCACGCCAGGGCGAAGCTTGCAGTGGTCGCGTAGGTTCATGATGCCGTGGGTGAGCATGGCGGGGATGATGACGTTGTAGCTGGGCAGTTCGCTGTAGACGGTCTTGAGGATCGACTCGGCTTTGCTGAAGTCGGATTCGCTGGGGACTTTCCCCTTTTGTGCGAACTCGTGTGCGATCATGGCTTGCGCTAGAGAGACAATGACAGACTTCTCTGCCAGTCCCAACCGCAGCTTACCCTCCAGGAAGCGGACGATGAATTTGGCCTCGCTCGGCCCACCCTTCTCCTTGGTGATGTCGACCTTGCCGGTGGAATTCGCATCGGCAGCCGATAAGAGCTTCTTGATGCCATCCACTTTCTTCTGCTGGGCGCCCGTGCCCGTCATAGTGGTAGCAATATCCATCAAGCCCTTATGCACACCGCGAATAGTCAACGGCTTGGGCTTGAACATGGTCGGCTGCTTCGACCTCGACTTGACAGCCACCAAACCCAGATCACCAATCTCCTTCTGGTCGTTCTTGATAACAGCAACACTGCGGCCCGTAGTCTCGCCGATAGCCTTCATGATAAGCGACTCGCCGATGCCCAGCTCGATACCCGCATAATCGGGGGCAAGCTTGTTGATCATAAGCAGAACGGTAGGCAGCAGATCGTCGGGCGTAAGACGGAGGACTTGGCGCAGGAAAAGAGAGCAGTACTCCATGATGAGCAGCCTCTTCCGCGTCTGCTCAATGAGCGAAAAGGTAGTGCAGAGGGCGGCATAGGGCACAGGCTCGCCGGCCTTCCAGTCCGGGAAGGGGTCCTTAACCTTGGTGGTGAGTGTGGTCTGGATGACCTTGCGAGCCTTTTTGGCGATTGCCTCGGTCTTTTCGTCCTCATCTGCCTCTTCCTCTTCGGGTTCGATTTCGGATGCGGATGCTGAAGAGGCTTCCTCGTCATCAGCCTTTTCTACCGGTGCCGGAGAGGGACTCTTGTTTTTTCGTGCAGGCTTGGGCGAAGCTGCCTTCTTCTTCTCCTCCTTTACCGGCGCAGAAGAAGCAGGGACATCCTCCATGATCTCGTCCTCGTCGTCTTCAACCACCTTGCGACCCCTCCTCAGCCGCTTGCTGGCAGGCGCAACAGCGTCCTCTGTGTCCTCCTCGGTCTTGGCCTTTTTCGACTTGGGGCTTTTAGTCGCTGGTGATCGTGACCTCTTCTTCTTGTTGTCTGTTTCGTATACAGTGGTTAGCCACCATCCCGCCAACGTCACTTTCCCAAGGATGTAACTCACCTGTCTCCTCCTTCACCTCCACGACCTCCATCACATCCTCATCCTCCTCTTTACTCTCTTCTTTTTCCACATCCTTGGCAACCTCCTTCCCCTTAGCAGGCCTGCCTCTTCCCCTCCCCGTCTTGGCAGGACTCTTGTCCTTTAGCTTCATCTCCTCCACCTTCTTCTCTACCTCTTCGTGTCCCGCATCTTCACTGCTCTCGTCCTTTTTGATCTCCTCTTTTTTCGAAGGAGTCGCTTTCGTGCCAAAAGACAATTTCGTCTGCTGCTTCCCGTCCGACGAGGGGGCGTCTTTCTTGCCGAAGAACTTCCTGCAATGGTTGTATCCGTTAGCAATCTATTCCGTCTAATCCCTCAAATTTGGGGTTCCGGGAGAAAAGAGGGAAAGGGAAGGGAAGACTCCAAAAGGGTGGTAGCAATGCGTAATCAAGATCGAACGTGTTTCCAAAACTGCTTCCAGAACTGTCCCAAAAGTTGGGTTTCCAGAAATGGTTTCCAAGATTTGATCCAAAATCGTTCCCAAAAACTTATTGTCCAATCGATCCGATACATCACTAACCCCAAGGTAGTCTGCCTCCCTCCCCTCGGTTTGTCCTTAACGTACCCCAAAGTCTGCTGCTGCTTGGGAGGCATCGTGACGGCGCCAATATTCTTGGTATTGTTCGAGTTGTTGGAGTTGATCAAAGCGTAACTGGCGTAGTTTCTTCGTCCTACCAGTTCTCCAAGTAGTGCAAGTCTAACTGCCACATTCGCTCCGCCGGAGGCCGTCGAGTTCGAGTCCGAGCTGAGAGTAATTCGACTAAGCGATCCAACGAGTTGTTGGGGGTGGAATTGATATGCATCCGTCTTCGTGTTCGTCCCAGTCGCGAATGGAAATGTCCCGGTTGTTGAAGCACTGCTGATGGTCTTCGTCCAAGTTGTTCTCGTCGCAATCGCAGAAGCACTCCAAACTCCCTTGCTTGCAGAAAGCAACGGGAAAAGTTGTCTGGGCGCCAGGATGGTTAAAACTTTTCGTCCGTTCTTCCCTCTCTTTTTCCTCTCGCGTGCTGCAGGTCGTCCAATTGGTAGCTCTTTCCGTTCAATGTTACACACCACTTATCGGTAATGGGGTCTGCTGCCTGTTCTGCCTGTTGTATTCCCGTCGTTCCTACCGTCGTTGTTGTCCGTGTCGTATCGTCCCTGCCGCCGCGCTAACCTCTTAAGTGGACATTGACGCGACGCGCCTTCCTTACTACGACGCGACCCCTTGCTCTTTTATTTTACCCTAGTGTAGCGAGCCCAGCAAAAAGAGCACGCACCAGTCGCGTAAAGTGGCACGGTCACATGAGACCTAACTCCTAAGGCTTTAGTAAACTATAAGACAATAGATAACGCTAACGCACAGATGACAGTCAGGGACCCCCATGCAGTGCGGGACAAATTTGGGGTACCGTCGCAACGTAGCGCCAAGCTCTGTGCCCATCAAATCCGATCTCCAAATCTCCAACAGCTCAAAAATGTTGGGCTGATAGGATGCGACTTGCTGGCTTTTGAGGCTGGGCAGGGGCATCGGTTGCGATACGATATCGGACCTCACTCATATCGCTCAGCTGAAGAAACAAGACCACTCTTTTAAAGAGTTCAATTTCATAGCCCGCTTTCCCTTCCCCTTCTCCTTGAACCTGTCTAAATGTATGTGGTTGTGTTTGTGACCGTTTTGCGCTACGTGGACATGTTTATTATTCAAAGAAAAAGGAAAGAATCGCAACCATGATGAGCGACATAGACGCCTGCACCGTATTTTGTTTTCGTTTATGCATCAAGAGAATAGGACAAGTTTTGGTTGTCAACCTAAGAAAAAACCATCTAGTGTGTCATTACTGCCTGCCTGGCTCTCTACCCATCAATTTCGACTCTTTTTTTAGTTCTTGAAGTAGAAAAGCTCATCGGGGGTACGGCCACGGATAAAGTCGGGCTCGGTACCCTTGACGTAGATATCCTCAAAGAGAATCTGCTGGCTATTCTCGGGAGGAGCCATGGCCTCGGCGGCGGCGACCTCCTCGTTGACGAAGGCGCGAGCCTCCTTGTCAAGAGCCTTGAGCTCCTCCTCGGTAGCGACACCCCACTCGAGAATGTGCTGCTTGAGACCGGCAATGGGGTCGTTGGTGGAGCGCATGCGCTGAATCTCCTCACGGGTACGGTAGGTGGTGCCGGGGTCGGACATGGAGTGGCCACCATAACGGTAGGTGACATACTCGATGACGAGAGGGCCGTTGTCGTTGTTGGTCCACTCCTTACCGTACGCGACGGCGGCCTTGACGGCGAGGACGTCCATGCCGTTGACCTTGAGACCGGGGATGTACTGGCCACGCTTGTAGTAGTCGGTCAAGGCCGACGAGCGGGCAGCCGAGGTACCCATACCATACTTGTTGTCTGCACGATTACACGCGTCAGTAACAATCTCCGAGACCAAGGAGCGTGGGAAACTTACTCTCGCAGCCGAAAAGGGCAGGGAGGTTCCAGAGCTTGGCCATGTTGAAAGACTCAAAGACCTGACCCTGGTTGGAGGCACCGTCACCTATAACACTGGATTAGTCTTTCGAATTCCCAACGCTGTTCCTATCACCGAGGATAGAGCCTACCGTAGAGGATGATGGAAGCCTTCTTGCCGCCAGTGTACTTCTGGGCGAAAGCAAGACCGGCACCGACAGCGACCTGAGCACCGACGATACCGTTGCCGCCGTAGAAGCCCTTGGTGAACATGTGCATAGAACCACCCTTGCCGTAGGCGATACCCTGACGGCGGCCGAGAAGCTCGCCGATGATGGAGCGGACAGTGCCGCCACGCATGTAGGCGAAGCCGTGGCAGCGGTAGGAAGTGATGACGTCGTCAGTCTTCTCGATCGCATGCTCGATACCGACGGCGACGGCCTCCTGACCAGTGGACAGATGGCAGAAACCACGAATCTTCTTCTCCTTGTACAGTCTGTCGGCGGCCATCTCCATTTGTCTGTATGCGAGAGCATTGTGTCAGCTATGCTATACCATGTTGCCACGCGAGGCCGAGATCGGCAGAGATGGGGGAAAGCTCGGAGCTCCGGTGGTGTTTTGTGACAGAGTAGGATTGCATACCTGACGATGACCATTTCGTTGTACATCTGCTTCAGCTCCTTCTTGGTGATGGCGAGGGTATAGGGAGGGGGGTCGAGCTCGTAGGTCTCGAAGGACTCATCGCTGAGGGTGACATGGAAGGGCTCGTCGTCCGACTAAATTGAAGCAAGATTGCATGGTAAGCTTATCGATGTTCCCATTTTCGGAGTAGTGGCGCGAAGAAGTAATAGCAGTTTTGGAGTTGCGCGCAAAAAATCTGCGCAACCCAACACCCCCAACGACAACGACGACGGCGACGGCGACGGCGTGATGATGTTTCCAAACCACCAAGGTAATAATCTGATGTTTCTATTGACTTGACGTCAAGAGAAAGAAGGCGGGTCCGGCGGGTCCGGCAGCAAGCGGTAAGGTAGACGAACTCGCATGGGACACGACTTGCTTGACTCGCGACTCAGTCTTGCTTGGGGGACGGGGACTTGGGACTCGGCGAGGGGACATGACATGACTAGGGAGTCTCTCCTTCCCTCCTCTCTCCCGCTCTTGGTTTCTCCAACAATAACAACAACATCAACCACACCAACCATCGAAACCCACTTGGAACGATATATTGAAAAGTAAACAAACGTACCTCTGGGAGGGGCTTCTCGAGCCGGGCCGAAGCAGCATCGGTGGTGACGGACCTCCTAGCGGCGATCGAGGGAATAACGACACGGGGAGCAGGAGCAGCAACGCGGGCGCGGATGGGCGCCGCTACCCTCGTCGATAACCGGGCTGCGCGAGAAAACATTTTGGATTATGTGTCTCCCTCTTTCTGGGAATTACGTTGCAAAAGAGAAGTTGGAGGTGAATGACGGACGGGAGAGAAGGAGAAGCGGAGATGGATGAGTTGAGTGCAGAGTGAGGACGAGACGGCGGGACGACTGAGCAAAAGCAAACTGGCAAACTGAAAATCCTTGGGGGTATAGGTAGGCGGGCGAGCCAGCGCGGCAGCGGCAGCGGCAGGGCAGGACTGGGTGCGGGCAGCCCGGTGAGCCCGGGCAGGTGTGCACCACACAGCACGTCAGGGAACAATTGGAGATGGGACTAACGGCTCACAGGGCACCAGCACCGATAGGGTAGCGTCGGGTACGTGGCGGGTGTGTTAAGCTGTGGCCGCCTGGGGGGTTTTTCTAGCAGGTCCCCCAGCTGTAGAGGTACTTTTACTGCAGGAGCTCCCGTCTGCCGTCTCCGCTTCAGGTTGCTATCAGAGAAGCTTGACATGGCAGGTACTGACGCGATAGAATCTCCCTACGAAGGTACCTGGCTCGAAAGAGGATATGCCGTGCCGGCCGTTCTCCGGAGCTCGGTTTGACGCCGTCAAAAAATTAGATGGATCTCCCTCGTCAGCGGTCGAGGAGCTTTGGAGGAAGATGGAGGGGAAGGGGCAAGCAACGTCAAAAGGTCCACAGACAGGGGGGTTCGAGGCGAACGAGTGTTGAGCAGAAGCTTAGCACGGCATCGATTATTCGGAATGTATAAGCACGCGCTAACTGAGTTTGGCAGGGCAGGGATCAGGTGGGGAAACGAAAGTCTGTTGGAGATTTTCTCAGATATCTCCACTGAAATCGCCCTTCGAGCCGGGCCTGTCCAGTTGCCGTCATCCCATCGACTCCATCACGAACCCCATCAAAAATGGAGTTTGACATTCCGGAATGCCCCACCCAGCAACCGCCGCAGCGCCGCTGCTTTGCCTCACGAACTCTTAAACTCAATCGGGAACGATTGCTCATTAGTTTTCTTACCACTGCAACATGCAGGTAACCGTAATCAACTACATATGTACTACTAAGATACATATTTTCCGGATGTCTGCGACGGTTGTTAGAACTCGCTTCGATACACCACCGCATTGTGGACTTTCACAGTGGACTTCAACTGCGAATAGCCTCCCCATCGTCATAACATTAGTGTCCGTCACCAACTTCAAATGACGCCAAGGATTCAGACTCACCAGGGCAGGGCAGTTTGGAGTAGAGGTCGGGTCCGGTTCGGCGACGTCTTCCATGTCATCCATCATCAACGCAACAACATCGCAAACCTACCGATGATTAGAATTAACAACGAGGACATACACTTGACGCTGGGGCATACAATAAATCCAGCCTTCCAGTCCGGTTTGTGCGTTAGCTCGATACAAAAACACACACATTTTTACTACTGACAATGGAAAAAGCACTCGAGCTTCTAGCGGATGGGTGCCGTGGACTGATAATATCTTCCGGTCTTTTTGAGTTATAGAAATTTCGGAAATGAAGAGGCATGAGAGGCTCCTGTGACGTCTTAAAACCCTCGTCATCGTGCCATGCCGCCTCAAACAGAGGCCCGGGAGCCAGTGTCTTTCTTTCTTACGAGGGCAATGAGAGCTCCATATCTTCCCAATTCAACCCATGGCCGAAGAACCACACTAACGACCCAAATCAGTATTCCATTCCACATCCATGGATGTTTTCTGGAACGCATGTGCGATTAAATGAGAAAGAAACTAAACTGTGAAGACTTCGATATACACGCTTGATACATCGACTCCGCGCATCGACCCCGTGGACATTCCGTGGTGGACTCCTCCGTGACTCCCACTGCGAATGGCCTCCTTGTCGTCACTACTACACATCGTCAGTCCCCGTCAGTAAACAAATAGCTAATAAAACAATGATCATCATGACGTCAATAAACCCAAGCTCACCTGGGCAATTTCACAGTAGACTAGGTATCGAGGAAACATCACAACAACAGCCTGTGCCGATGGCAATTGGTAATCATGAGAGTAAACAAATCCGTCGTGCAATTCTTCATTAACCTCTAGCTGCAGAATTCCCTTCTGTCGTAACTCGCACTAATCCAATTACTATCTATACAGTCTCTTGACAGCAACACCTAATAATCAATTGACCTTTGTTCAGGTCCTGTGAATGCTTTGCATCCATCCGCCTCTTTGTCTGATCTGCCCGTCTCGTGAACAAGTAGCTAAGGTATATAGACAAGTGGGTATAGTATCCTATCTTGCAATAAAACATAGCATGACGTACTAGAATAAGTACGGGAAGGACGCATATAAGCCATGTTAGAAACAGAATAATATGCGTACTTTGAGCAATCAAAAAAAAGGCAGATATAAGATGTAAGGCATCGTTGACTGACGTCGTCCGTCTCTTTCAGTGTCTTTAAAGTCCGGTTGCGGTAGTGTAGCGAGGTGAGAATGCAGAAGTTCCTGAACAAAGTATATTGTCCCATTCCCACATCCAACTAATGCCCAAGTAAGTGCCCATCCGCTTGTCGAAGGGCTCTCTCATCTCGTCTGTCTGCTCCCGTGCCCGCTTGTCTGTCCGTCTGTCCTCCAGCTGCGTTGCGTTTCTTGAGACAAAGATATAAAGAACAAGAGAGACGGCGAGATAAAAGAAAAGTATAAAAAGATGAATGCTGAGTCCGTTGTTCTGCCTGTGCGAATGCGTGTGTGTGTGTATGTGTGTGCGTGTGTGTGTGTTTGAAACCCTCAAGTGTATGTCAACGCCATAGCAATGCTCCCCGCGAAGAACTCGCATCCATTGATTTTCGATATCGTCGGCTGACGCCGCGCGCTACTCAAAATCCCTAGCTGCGCTCTCCGCTGGTCTTTGATTCATCCGACTTTCGCCAACCAATGCGCGGAATTGTATCGTTGGGTATATTAAGGGAAGGCGATGGGTTGTGTGGTTGTGTGAGTAGCGAAATATCTGGCGGTCGAGAACTGTCCTAACATCCAAGTCTCGGGTTGGCTTCATCCCCGTCAGAAGGAAGTTTGGCAACTCGTCACGGATGACCTATCGAGATAGGCCCGTTAATATTCCGTTAATGATGATTGCCGATGCGATCTTGCGCCCGAAAGGTTTGTGTGTGCCCTCCTCTTTATTTTCAAGCCCCCCTGGATGCTTGAAAGAACGATGCGTTTGGTCGAAGAGGAGCCGTGGCAGGGCCAGCATCGGGCATGTCCACATCCTGCATTCCGTTTCCTATCAGGCTATCGTCCATCGCACTTGATGGTCTCTCGGGAACGGGTGCTTCGATAGTCGGTCGCGGCGTGAGGGTAAATGGTTGTCGCTCATGTCGATCGAGAAAAACGTCTTCGGGGGGAGAGAAGGACCAGACCTATGATCATCATTCGTTAGCAGCCAAACAACATATCGCACCGGGATATCGCGATTGCTCACCTCCATAACCGTCCTGCTGTTCCTCAGCGCCATTGCCACGCATTTCTCAGCCTCAAAGGCAACACGCCAAACAGCCTCTCCCTGAGAGATAAGCTCGCGGACAAGCTGGCCAGTCTTGAGATCCCAGACCTTAACCCGTCCATCACTACCACCACTGACAATCCGCGTGTCGTCAAACTGCAAGCTTGTGACGCTATTATCGTGAGCCGCAAGGCGATGGATAGGGCACATTTTTTCCAACGACCAGACTCTGACCGAGCCATCACTACCACCGGTGACGAGGGTGCCACCACGCATTTGCAGTTGTCCGACCAAAGACGTGTGACCTTGTAGAACCGCTTGGCATTCACTAGACTCGGTGTCAGCACAAGAGCATGTGAGTAGGGGGGCAAAAAAGGCGAGCAGTATGACTTACCCAGTAGCGGCGTTCCAGATCCTCACGCTGGTGTCCAAGCTTCCGGTTGCCACACGGTAGCCATCAAAGGCGATTGCGTAAATCTGGCTGTAGTGACCCGAAAGTGTATGTAGGCAGCGGCCCTCCGAAATACTCCAGACCTTGGCGGTGGTGTCGTAACTTCCCGAAACAACAATGTCGCCATGGATCTCCAAACACCTCACACTAGCTTGGTGGCCGACGAGCACGTTTCGGCACACGCCGTTCCTGATGTCCCAGACTCGAAGGGTCGTATCCCTGGATCCGGAGATGGCAGTATTCGCGTCCGACATCTTGAGGCATCTGACAGTGGACGTATGTCCACGGAGAGTATGCATGCAGACACTGGGTACATGTGTCAGCAGGGTGTCCTGATACTGGCTGGAAAGAAAACTGATCCAACTTACCCCGTCGTCAAATCCCACACACGAACATCTCTGTCACAGCCACCGCTGACCAAGACGTCGTCCCAAGGAACCATGGCCCAAACGCCCATCATGTGGCCCCTGAGTGTTCGTAGTTCGTTTCCTTCCGTGTCGAACACGTGGATCTTGGTGTTGTCGAGAGCTACAATGATGTACTTTTTGGTAAGATGGAGACTGGTGACTACACCACCTTCCTGGGTAATGTTTTTCGTTATGTTGCGGCCCCCTGTCCTCCAGGCGGCGTCCACGAGATATCGTTGTTTGAAGTGCGACTTGTATGACCTGGGCCTCCGCAGGCTCAATGCGTCGTCGAAAGTAAGAGAGGTGGCGGGGGCGCTGTAGGGCTGGTAAAAGCTGCTCGTAGTGTCTGGCCGGAGGAAATTGGAGTACTGCATCGAAGTTTGTACCTCAGATAGCCTACGCTGATAGTCGTGCTTCAGACACAAGTTCTTCCATGTCATGTCGTCGCTCACTAGGTCCCGCCACCTGCGAGACACCTGAGAAGCTCTTGCAAGGTCCTTGGGGTCGTCGATAAATGACAGAATCTGACTTGGGGTTAACAACCTGGCTGTACACTCGAGACGACAGAAGCGGAACTTACCCTTAAACACAACTCGTCGGGCAGGCTCATCATTGGGTCCTTTTTTAAACGCGGGCTGACAAGTTGAAGAATAAAGCTCAGCTGTTGGCTGTTGCACATATTCACAATGTCCTCGAGTATTCGCTTTTTCTCCGTGGTGGTAGCCTTGAGGAAATTCTCCCGCATTATGGACAAGACTATGCTTTCATCCTCTTCCACGTTATTCCAGTCCGGCTGGGTTTGTGATGGGCCGGGAGATGCCGCTGGGGTGGGAGGTGGTGGCGGTGAGCCGGCTGAGAGTTGTTGATTGAAGTCGGCAGATGGGTTCATGCCTAATGGTGTTAGTGGTGGTTGTGGGCGATGTTGTTGCGCAAGTTTGGCGCTATGTGTGTTGAGCGACAACTCTTCCCCGAGGATACTGCCTCTCCTTTCAGAGATACTCTGATGCTTTCCGTACGGCGACATGATGACGATGTGCGTATGTCCCACGCTGTCTGTCGGAATGGCTGGTGGATCCTCGTATTTAATCGAGGGCGCAAGTCGTGATGCCCAGCCAACAGATGTATTGGGGCTCAGAAGCGGTACCGGGTCGTAGTCAGGACTTTTTGGAAATTAATTCGACTGCCTGACAAGTGGACTGTTGATATTCCAAGTTCGGCGGGAGTTGCAATGTTGAGGTCGGTGGTTTACCGAGGGTAACGAGAGATGGATACACTAGTCGGCAATGTGGTTGGTGTGAATAACGAATCGGTTTGCGGCAACCCCTTTTTCGGCTCCTCGACACACGGAACAGGCAGTGCGTCGGTGTGCCTAACGGGTGTCCGTGAGACTAAGGCAAACAGAAATCGAGATTGAATATCGATTGTGATAGGAGTCGCACGGGTTGCAGTCGCGGAGGTCGGACGAAAGCAAGGCGGGTTGTTTGTTAGTGGAGAGTGGGCTGGGCCGCCAAGGTGTCTGAGCCTGGACGACGACGACGACGACACGACGACGACAGGAGACGGTCGGATGAGATGATTGTAGTGTAGAGTCGGATGTTGGTGCGGGAGAAAGGGGAGTCGCCTGGACCACTCTCTATCTCTTGGAACCGGGTCGTCGTTGAGGGAGGGTTGGGCAGGATAACAAGGGAGAAGCAACTTGATGATGGAGAGAGTCAAGAGGAGGACAATTGTGTGGTGTGTCCAAGGGGCCGCGCCTTGGGATTACTTCAGGTTGAGGTGGTGCGGCTGGCTTGTGTAAGGGGAAGCAGCGTGGATGGTGGATGCCCGGTGCAGTGCAAGATGGATGGCGGAACAGCGCAGGTCCAGTGCCCTGGCCGGGGCGGGTCGGGCGCTGGCTCCCAAGTGGAGCGCCTAGAGATAGTGTACATTGAGTGCTTGCTGGAAAGTGGTTCCTCCCCATCCGTTTTTCATGTCACTGCACCGTGCAAAGCCCGCCATGTTTGAGAATGACAGGGGTGTAGTACCCACTTCCTTATCTGGGAGGTCCTTGCCTACCGTGACCTAAGTACAACTCCGATGCCTGACTGCAACTGCACTTATACAATAATATAAGTTACGCGGGAGCTATGATGTCTGCTTCTAGAGGTAGGTATGCATGTAATATGTTAGACTACCGCTTAACAATAATTCGTCCTTGCAACGCCCGGGTGCAGTGACCGAATCCCGGAGCCGAAGACGGCAACGATGAAAGAGGCGACGAAGGGTGCGGCATCATCTTGGTCAGACGGCGGCGGTACGTAATGGTACCCTTTTCCTTTTCCTCCAGGAACAACCCGTGCGATTTGTCTCTGGAAAGAAGGGGTCCAAGTCGAGTCCAGACGTCCAAGACCCCCGGTCATTGCATTCTGCATGCAAAATCTGATACGTTATGACCTCTTTTTCTCTCCCCACATTTCGTGTCCAGATGGCCAAGACGAGCCACTTTAGAGATCGCCTCCCTCTCGCCAGACTGGCACGGGACTAGGTGAAAAGCTGGAGAACACCGCTGCTGGAGACGTCTACACGTGTGTGAAAGCACAAGATCCCAAGGTGATGGTCTCAAACCAGCGGTAACCAATTCGAACCATCCAGCCTCCTCCAAGTATTGCCGAGGAAAAGAAAACCGAAAAACCCCATCATGGAAAAAAGATATCCATCGATAATCCACCGTCCAGTTGGCGACAACCTACACTCCTACACTACACTACTTTGCCCTTTTTTGCCTACCTATGGCGACATCCAGATTCATCCAGATCCGCGGGGAAGAGGAGATTCCCACGTTGACCATATGACCAAGAAATGATCCTATGTTCGCCCATCAAACCCCATCGGACCCCATCTCCCCATCACCACAACCGCTACGTCCAATCGCCGCCAACCCCGATATATATCCGTCTAGCAGTACACATGTGTTGTCCTGCGGGTTTCAAGGGGTTCAATTTGTTCTCAGGGGTCTAGAAGACTGTCGGGTGGTGGGGGTGGTAAGTAGGTATCGACATAGTATCTAACCCCTTATTAACCACTGTACACTACTTTATGTACTGTAGGATGGAATCTCGTCCTCTTTTTCTCGGGATTGAGATTGGTTTGCGGCAGGAACCCGTCCGCGTCAAGTATTCAACCTCTCTCCGTTGACCATTTCGTCGATATACGGAAGCCCAAATAGTTTAATACATAGTCGAATACGAACGTGTACCGCTAGAGCCGCCGGGCCCCGGGCCAAGATGTATCAGATCCCACCCCCGTAGTCCGTAGAGTCCCGCCAAGCGAAGCTATGGCCCCGGCGGGTGGGCCCGGCGGTTCGGGCGGTTCGCCGCTGGTTTCGTCGACAACGACACCCGAGGCCAGCCACTCCCGAGCCCGAGGACAACGACACCTGGCGGCCGTAGAACTCCGATAGTTCTGTCATCCCTCCGACCGTTGAGTTGTCGACGACTGGATTGGACCGTCTCACCGCCCTCGCCACCCTACCACCTTTACCGCCCTGCGGCGCTTTCCGTTCGTTCGTTCGTTCATTCGGGTATAGGACCCCGTTATCTGTATCAGATGTCGGTGAGGTGTCTACAATACCATTCAAGCTTGGGCAATTTCGATGCGCTAGTAGGCTTGATGGGATGTTCTGCCTGGACTGCTCCAGGCACAGCAGGCAACACTCCCTCAATGACCACTAACACGGAATGAGCCCCACATTACTGACCTCAAACTTGAGTCACCCCACCTGAGCAGCGGAACCTCTGCATCTCTTCACCAAACATCAACTATCACCATCTTGAACTCTTGGTACCAACATGCCTCTTCAGAGTGGGCTACCCAGAAACTGGGCCAAGCTACGCCGCATCGACAACACAAGCCCTCAGGGGCATCTCGATTAACTGACATGGGCGACTGCCTCTACCTTTCTCGTTGCGATGATTATAAACAGTCGATCCTCTCCTTCTCGTCCATGTTACCTGCTACCACGTTTGCGTCGGATTCCGCACTCCCTCTTCTTTCATTTCTCCAACTACGTAATTCTTTTTCCCGGCATGATTGAGAACTTCGCCTTTCCTATTCTTGTATCCTCTTGAACCTTCTATACCGAACAAGTTTTGCTTCTCGGTCTTCCCATCTCTTGTCTCGAATAATAGCGCATCAATTGTACTGGATCCAGCTTGCTTGTGTTTCCGGATCATGGGCCTTGGACTTTTCTCCACGTCCATTCTTGAACCTTCTGGGCAGTTCTCGCACGCCCGTCAAATCAAGGACCCGGAGAGTTTGGGCCAAATATCAATCCTGGCAGCCAAGTGTCTGGACTTAGTCCCAAACACTCACTCGAAATCATATAGTAAGTAACTGCTGTTCTCATTCAACAATTTCTTGAATGCAATATCTCACTCTCCAACCACAGCAGAGCCAACTCATTCTCGCCATCATCATAAGCAAACCTATCAAGAACTCGAGACAAACACCTCTCTCCGCTCAAGACATTCTAGGGGCTCTTCTGACCGACGAAGCGGATATGGACGAATAATTGCGACAGACGGGTATGAAGATGGAAGCCAGGACCGACAAAGTGCTCGGCCCGTTCGGTCTCATCCATCAAGGACAAGCCGCAGACCGCCGTCTCTAGAGCGACAAGACGCATTCGCTGATACAAGAACACGCAAGGACTGCCAAATCCAAAGACGTGACCTGGTCAGCAGCGGAAGAACTTTGCGTGTCCGCCACCAGTTGAAGGGAGCCGGCACGCATGGACTCGTCATCATCAATGGCATCCTGATGCTTCAAGAGGAGGCAATGCTCCCAAGAAGGCTCGATGTCAGAGCTACGCAATCCCTAGGGAAACGAAGAAGGGGTGGACTACCGGAATGCGATGCGAAGAGAAGGAAGAGAGGTAGTGTCAGGAACTGCGGAAGTCTCGAGCAACCCTCCGTTTTCTCGTCTACGTGCGACGCTGCTGGAAACAGCAATTAACGACGACAGACGTCCGCAAGCAAGCTAAACGACAGCTTTCGAGGCTCGTGGGTGTGGAGGACTATATTGGCTTGTGCATGGCAAGCGGCGTTTACATGGTTCTCATTCAAACGGACTCTTTCTTTTTCTTGCCTTTTCTCCTGCACTTTGCACTTGACGAGCATTTCCACGGACTATGATACCCTACGCACCTGCTAGGCAGTTACAGCCCTTTGCACCAGAGCGCTTAGCATGGCAAGATCTCCTTATTATGAAATCAATACCTAATACCATCACTCGGGTTATATTGGCTTTCGTTTCCGCTGCCTTTTGCAACACTAGTGTCTTTGTTTTCCCAATGTAACGGAGCTGTTCAACATCGGAAGGCTAACAGGCATTCATAGGAACACTCAACTTCTATCAACGCTAAAGCTTTGCGTTACAGTAATGGTCTTGAGACTCCGCGGGTTGCTGTTCATCATACCCTGCTCTTCATCTCCCATTACCCGCCGTGTGCTGTCAGTACTGCTCTCCTGTTGGCTACGGTCATAATCGTCAAGCGTACCCATATCCGAATCCTCGTCGAGCCTTCGCTGCTGAGCTACCATTGTTGTCTTAGAAGGTTCGTTGACCCCTATCCGGACTTGCATGTGAAGAAAATCCTCCTCGTTCTTGTTCATGACGCTTGTCGCATTTGTGCTGTTCACTTGATTCAAGTTGCTCTGGCCCAAATGAAGGGGCCCTCCGCCGATTGTATGCAGTGCATACCCTGGCTGCTCCCTTGAACGGTCTGAGTGTTTGAGATATCCCGACGAGTGCGTGGATTGGGTTCGAACGCGTAGGTATATGCGCTTGTATAGCGGGCGTAGAACAGGGATGCCGATGCAGATCAGGGTAATAGCTATCTCTGCCGCTGACCACACAATAAGAGGGACGGTGGTTTCTGTACGTGGAAGAGAACTGTCAGCTTTCTCCCGATGGGCCGCTCCAGGATTTTGCTTACTCAAATAATATGATGTGTATAGGCCTTCCACTTCGGTCATGCGCTTGATCCCAGCGGCGGCGGTACTAATCATCGTCAGTGGTTTTTCCGGTGGACATTCTGGGACAACAATGGCACTGACATTAGGCCGAGGCTCATGCTGCAGCCAATAGAGATCTTTTCCTGCTTGGGCATCTGAAGATCCAAGATGATAATTCATGGAAATATTGCGAAAAAGAAGTCGGTAACGATGGTTGAAGCTACAAGTAAAAGGTTAGTCATTACCCAGATCTTCAAGTGTGCCCTACAACTCACCACATAGAAGATAGGATGTAGGCCGTGTATCTGTGCAGGCTCCCGAGATAGTCCTGTCGTACACATAGTTGAAAGGGCGACAAGACAGCCAGAAGCATAGCAGCTGTGCTGTTGGACGAAAGTTAGCGTCGCCTGGAGTCAGTCGCTCACAGAACTTACCCTCGTTGAACAAGGGTGTTTACATACCAACAGATGCCAAGGACATCAAGATCATTGCTCCCCAGACAGCAACTTGATGTCATGTCTTGGTGACCAGTCGAAGGAGAAATGCCCCAAGAGAAGCTTTTGCGAGAGGCATGCCGACAAAGGACGCGGTTTGGCCGAGGCATTCGAACAGTCGAGCTTTCGTCGCTCTTGCGGAGTTTCCTATTTCTTCTTCGGTTTGGCCGAAGGCATAGAAGCTAGCATGCTGAATGAGGACGGTATAGATCAAGAGGAGGATCTGGATTGGAAACCAGGTAAGCTTCCGCAACATTCAGCTTGGGATTAGACTGAACTCACAAACGAGGCAACATAAATCCAGTCATCGATACCATAGGCGGCCAGGCAGACCACACGGGTATAGACCCGGAGGATCACCAAGACAAAAACCAAGCCAACCATCATCCACATGATGGCCAAGGCCGTCGAGGCACCCTCGCTCATTGCCATGCTGGTACCGATGATTTGGGACTTTAGGATAGTCAAGAATGTCAATGGAAGTGGTACAAGTCAACAATTGATAACCACGGAACGTAATGTCATCAGCCAAATTCCCCAGGATAGAGATGATCCAGAGTTGAGGTTCCATGGTCGCCTTCAAATAACCTTTAAAAACGGGCAGGGAACTGAGATCTGCCCTAGACTGGTGCCTGGGGTCTGACCAAAGCCCAGCAGACAAGGGGGAAATGAGATCGAACTGTCATGGGTAAGATTTTGGACCGACGCACGATTCCTGGAGAGACGACGGTCTATCATCCCAACTGGAACTCCGTTAGGTTTGTTCATGGTTGCGAATAGCAGCTCTGCCTGTGCCCGTCTCTCCTCCTTTGCTCAAGCACATGCATTGCAGGAGTGCGGGATCTCGAGGCTTTCTTGCAAAACCACACCTTGACACTGCGCCATGAACAGATTCGGAAATTGCCGTCTTTATCATCGACGACAGTGGTCAAAGTAAGGTTGCCTGACCGACCACGATTGACTGTCGGCGCATGCAAACATGACTTATCCTTTCCCAAACGAGAGCCATGGACGGGAGCGAAGCAGTGTTTGCTAAAATATTTTGTCTACGAATACGGACGCTATCGGCAGTCGGACGGAAGAATATCACCGGAGGTTTGGAAAAAGCTGCTCACGCGAGGGTCCAGACCCAACCGGTGGCTTGCAGAGACATTGTTATTTGAATCTTGTGAGTGGGTGTCTAAGGAATGTTTCCATCAGCTAGGAATCTGATGATCTCTCACTTTTTGGCTAACAGGACGAGATGAAAAGAGTTTGTACTGTTGGAAAAGCAGTCACCTCGAAGCCCACATGTGCCAGATAACACGAGCAATAACATTAAACGGTCTAGCAGGGGCTCTAACAGTAAGCCTGGAACTATACGATTGGTGTGTTCGCACATACTGCGCCAAACGCACCGATCAACTAGGTAGCCATCTACCTTACAACTCGCTACAAACAGTCGGGGGTTCTAGTCAGAGCTTCGAGCCCTATGGGGGAGACGTTTCACTTCGCGTTGCTACGCCAAGCGAGAAACCTGTGGCATCATTCTATGGCGGTGCATTGAACCCTGTACAAAGCTTCGTACGGACACTGACTGGCGTCTTCGCGACCAGTAACGAGATGGGGAGAAGTTTCGTTTCATTGAAGGTTTGTGACCAGTGCCCATCTCTGGTCTGATGGCGAAGACTCTTCTCCGGCTGCATCTCGCCGATGAAGCGCAAAGGGTTGCGCTAAAATGAGGGAATGTGTAACGTCAAGATGAACAAGGGCCGAGGTTTGGGTGGTGATGGTGGGAAGGAAAGGGGAAGAGCTCCAAAGAGAGATTTTGCTTTCTTTTTTCTTTCGCAGACAGGAAGCTCTCTTTATCGGTGTAAGGGGGGTTGTTTGTCGGTTGAAGGAGAGGAGTGATTTGTAGAGTATTGGTAGAAACCGGAGTTGCTGGTGGGTGGAAATGGAAGTACTTTACTCGTCCCAGCTTGAGTGTTCAATTGGGAAAAGCCCCGCAGCAATCCGGCCGTTGAGGTTGTAGTAGGGTATAGGTACCTTACTTATGTATTACTTTCCCGAGTAGTTACTCCCGTGGCAAGCTGGTTGATGACGCAGCGTGCGGTAAGAGCCGCCCTGCCCTCGTCCTTCCCTATGTTACCCCCGGCTCTCGTGGACGTTGTACGTTCGAACCCGGTAGCTGTAAGTCCACGCTTTGTTTTTTCGCCCTTTTTCTTTTTCTTTTTGATTTTTTGGTGTCTCGCTTGCCAGGTCGCGTCTTCTTCTTTCTAGAAGTACGTGTTCTGTCGGACTTGATTCTCCCTAACCCCACCTCCCAGTTTCTTCCTTTTCCTCCTCGGGCCATCACCAACTTGTTTGTCGTCTTTGAAAAGCGCCAATTCAATTTGTTGCGAGTCCGTGTCCCGGGCCGCCATTCAAGGGGCCTTGCCCATTCACCGGCACTCCCTTCCGTTCCCTTCCGTTAGACAACACCAGAATCGAGCCCTTTCTTTCCGTTGTCGCCTTCTCCAGCCTCCAATAACAGAACGAACCACTTGATCATCGATGAAAAGAGACACCCAAGTATGGAAGCCCAGTACTACTCGACGCTCACAAAGTAGGTATCCTCTTCCTCACCACCCTCCTCCCCACCACCTTCCCGCTCACTCCCTTCACCACATCCCCCCCAGCATCCACCGGCACCGGCACTGCACCAAGCGTAGGGTCCGTAGCAGCCCTACTCCTCGCCCTGCCCCTTTCTGCCTCGCTCCCCTTCCCCATCACACCATTTACCCTCACCTTCTCTTTCTCTTTCTCTCCCTCCACCTTGACATCTCCAACCCCAACCCCAGGTCCAACCCCAGGTCCAGGACCATCCATCCCATGCACCCCCCTACACTCCCCACACAACCCGCTCTTAACCTCCCACCTCCTCCTAAACTTGGGTTCCGTAGCTTTATATTCCGCGCATTGCATCTCCTTCCCAATCATTCCCTCCCCACCACCACCACCCGCTTTCCCATTTGCACCCGCGGTGGCCAAAGCCAGCGCCCGGCTCTTGGCCAAATACCCCGGACAATGTTCCCACCGCTGGTTTTCCTTGCCGGGGAGAGGGGTCCAGGATTTGTGGCCCTGGAGGGCGGAGGGCAGGCGGGGTTGGAAGCCCTTTTGGAAGTCCGAGTCTGTGTCATTGGTGGTGGTGGTGTTGCTTTCTGGGGAGTCTGAACAAGAAGAGGAAGAAGAGGTATTTGGTCGAGATGCACATGATGATGATGATGATGATGATAAGGAGCGGTCACGGTCGGACGAGGCTGCCTCTGTGGAACTACTACTTGTTGTTGAAGGCTCGCGGACGTGAATGTGGTGTGGGCAGACGAGGGTGTTGCGGTGGGGGCAGGCGCATTTGAAGATTGTTAGGACGCGGATGCACATTTTGGGACCTTTTTGCAGACACCGGGCGGGTCTGGTGGCTTTATTTTTTGGTTTGTTTGTTTGAGGTTCAAATCTAGGTAGAGGCCGGAAATAGGTGGACTTGGTGGTGTCGGTTGTTTTGGGGGTCGATGGGTATTCTAGTTGATGTGAATTGGAGAGAAAACGAATTGGCTAGAAACTAAAAAGGTGAGACAGCTCATGTCGGCTGAAAATGGGCGCTCCTCCGGTGTTTCGAGAAAACCTTGGATATCGAGACCCGAACGAATAGGACCGTGAAACGTGCATTGCATGTTGTGGACAACGAGGTGGATACTCGGCTTGAAGCGAATCAGAAGGTCTGGAGAAAATGTCGAGGGCGCTTGTTTGCTTGTTTTTTTTTTTTTTTTTTTTTTTTTCAAGGCTCTTGAACTTGTATCGAAGACTCCGAAACACTTGGACGCAAAATCACTTCTATATCACGGTCGTAAAACATCAACATCAAAGAGATCGGACGAACAAGATAGGTTTGGATGAATAGGAAGCAAAAACACCATGATCGACAAGGGTTAGGGTCCGCGAACATCACCAAGTAAACAAACCCCCTAAACTGATGTGGAGCTCAACGGGTTGGCTATCCCGGTTTACCTACCTGCTCAAAGTTCCCTCGGGGCATGGCTCCCTCCAATCGACATGACACATTGATCCAATACTGCGGCGCCCAAGTCAGCCTCTCCCACTCGCTGCGGCAGCACCAGCTCGCAAACCAGAACTCATGAATCGTGCGATATGGCTTCAGCCAACCGAGTGAGGATCTGAGTAGCCATCTCATCGCAATGATCATGGAGGATCATGCGCATCAAGTAGGCTTTGGCGCCTAAACCCCCGAACAATGTCAGTTGGCGACTTCCAAAACCCAAACGATACTTTGGCGGACATTGATGGGCGTGGTGCAACATACCTCTAATAGGTTGTGGTCCCATAGAATCACAGGTCGTTCGAATCATGGTAATCTTTGGCAACATTGTTCAAGCTGCTCAGGAGAGCGTCAAACTCTTGTTTGGACGGTAGGGCCATGATTCTTTGTAGCAGGCTGTGCTGATGGTGTATTGTAAGAACATGAAGCTCAAAAGCATCGGTCGCAATAAAGAGGGAACTCTTCCACTTGTTGGTCTTGGCTCTACCCCTCCATTCTTGTTCGACTGGGAAGTAACGCAAACGTTGGCGCATTATCGTAACAAACGCCTTTATAATGTAGCACCAACTCCTGTTCGGTTGGTTAACTTGGTCTAAATCATGCTAATGTTTGCTGCCTTGCAAATCCATCCATATCCGTCATCACTCCTGCGCAACAACCGGCCTCACAACGCTCTCAAACAACCTCCTCTTCTCCCCCCCCGCCTCCGGTCCTGTCCACTCCTCTTCCACCTCGGCCCACGCCTCCCACCACAGCCTATGGGTACTCTGAACCTTGTCCTCCCTATCAAAGTCTCTGCTCGCCCACGGTTTGTCAAGGATATAATGCAACACCTTTACGTCTTCATCCTTCCACAGATTCGAGTGGCAGTCCCGCATCGGTTTGAGGGCGTTGTAGACATAAGGCAAAGGCTTCCATTTGTTGCGGTAGACGATGGCCAGGATGTCCTGGTCGGGGAAGACCATGTCGGGGACGTCCGGGTGGGTTTCGATGGCGTCGATGAGGGCGTCGAATTGGGGTTTTGAGGGGGTCAGGACCACGGTGCCGCTGTTGAGGAGGTGATGTGTGCGCGGGGAGGTAGGGTGGATGGGTGCTGGAGAGCCGGTTTGTGGGTTGGCGGAGGTAAAGGGGCAGTTTTTGGGGATCCTATTTGGCCATGTCAGTTGAGGTTGTGATATTGGATAGGTGAACATGCATACCAATCTTGGGGATAGTGGGCAAGCTTGCGAGGGTTACAAGTGCAAGCATGTACGCATGCAATGTGGCCCTCTGGAAGATCCAGAGTCATCAAGTCGTCAATGTTTTGGAGAATGATTTGGTCACTGTCGAGGAGGACGACTCTCTGGAGATGTGGGTGTTAGTGACCATTGTCTGGGTAGTGTAATGTAACATTGCAGCCTTTGTGCATACCTCATATTCGGTCATGGCCCATGGGGCTAGCTTCTGCCAAAATGCCTTGTTGACGTTGCATTTTCGCGTAGGCTCGATGTCTTGGATGAGAATGGTGGGAATGCCGGCAGCAGCAAAAGCAGCCATGAGCTCGTTATCGGCCTCGGCTTCGCGGGTGACCATGATCTTGAGCTGGTACCTTGACCCCGCCTTTTTCAAGGTGTGGTTGAGGACCAGAGCCCCGCCAAGGTACGCCCTCTTGGTGACGAGGGTAGTCCAGATCTTGTTGGTAGGGTAGTCAACCACCATGATGAAAATGTGCAAGTCGTTGATGTATGGTCCTGGGGAAAAGGCGACGTGCTCTTTTTATTGTTCTTCAAATCACCCGAGATACGAATCCGAGACAGAGACGGAATGACGGCACTGGGATGGCCTATACTTGGGGCGCTCGAATCGTTGATCACGTCAGAGCACGGGATGGAATGGAGTCGTCTTGGAGGAGGGGTACCTTAACCGGGATACAGTTCGGCTGCGTAGTTTTAGCTACTTGGAAGCTATATGTCAAGGGATACAGTTGAGTATTTGTACATGGATATGCGGCACACCCGGACCCTGACTGTAGGCATGCAGTGAACTAACTTGGATGAACAGTTCATGGTCGTCTGGAAAGGTTCCATTCGATTTCAGAAGCTCGCTTGTCAAGCGCGCATCAAGGGTCTTGCCCAAAACACAGGATCCCCCGCCATCGTCTTCGATCTTTTCAAGAGTCCACCGAAAAGAGAAACCCACTTCCAAGCGCGGCAAACCCCGGCCCTCTTCTCGGTCGGAATGAAGGGACCCCGGGCATAAGAAACACCGCAGAAGACGGACAAAGTCAGCAACCTCAAAGTACAGAGCATCACCAAATTGAGTCCAGACAAACAATACATGGTCAGCTGTTGGCGGCAGTCCAAGTGCCCAAGGCCTTTTGACTCTTTGGCATGGCCTATCTCGGTATTTTCGACCCCAACAGATTCGAACGGTTAACGAGATGATCAGTGACAGGGTGCGCCTTGAAAAGGTCATCTTCCACACTGGGTATCATTAGAATTGGAAGCAGAAAAAAAAATGGGGTGCATCGTTGTGAAGAGTCTCATTATCATGGAGACCGGAGGTCAGATGAAGGTCAAGTAGACATACGAGTAAGAATTCAAGAAAGTTCAAAAGATGGTTGCATTTTTGGAGGGGAAGCTCATTGAATGAACCTAGGTACAAGTGGGCATCGATAAGATAAGAGCTACGGCTTACACGGTCACGTGCGAGCGCAAGCACAGACCAGAAACAGCTCATCAGAGGTCCAGATTGCTGCCCCGAGGATTCGGCTTGTGATTGGCCCGCGCCCGACCTTGAATTTCCATCAATTTGGCTGGCACTTGCTTTCTCTTGGCACTGCCCGTGTCAGAGGCAAAGCAGCAGAGCAGAAGACATCGACAGATGGACTGACAGTGAACTTCTCCATCAACAAACAACACTTTTCCGCAACCACCCACTCACTCCCTTGTCGCCTTTCTCGAATCTCTGCCTGCCGCCCATTCAGCTGCTCTTCTTTTCTCACGACCGTCTGCAAACTTCACATCTTTCCTCTCTACAACCACGACTCGAAGCCCATACTTGCCGGCCAAAATGGGTGAATCACGGTGTGTACTACACCACGCGACCCGCTTGTCGCCCCGGCCACCCATGGTGCCGACTCGGGGCCCAACAACAGCCCTCGCGAGCTTCAGCTGACCACATTCAATGTCTACAGTCAAGAGCTCCTTCAATGGATCAACAGCCTTCTCCAACTCAACCTTACCAAGGTTGAGCAGTGCGGTACTGGGTAAGTTTGCCATGCCCCTCCATCCGCCATCCGCCCCGTCCTCGAACCCCTTTTGCTGACCGTCGGTTGGGACAGCGCCGCCCTCTGCCAGATCTACGACAGCATCTTCGGCGATGTTCCCATGTCCCGCGTCAAGTTCAACGTGACCTCGGAATATGCCTACATTCAGAACTTCAAGATCCTCCAGAGTGCGTAGTCGGTTCCCCGGCCAAGCTGCACAGAGAGATAGATACTGACGACGGCTACCTCCAGACACCTTTACCAAGCACCAGATCGACAAGTCCATCCCCATCGAGGCGCTCGTAAAATGCAAGATGCAGGACAACCTCGACTTCCTGCAGTGGACCAAGAAGTTCTGGGACCAATACTACCCCGGCGGTGATTACGATGCTGTCGCCCGTCGCAAGGGTGGCGCTATGCCTGCCAGCATGACGGGCACCTCTCGCGCTTCCGCTGGCTCGGCTGCCGCGAGACGTCCCGGTGGCGCCACTCCCACCGGCGGCGCCCGTGTTGCTGCCAGAGCCCCCGCTGCCAGCTCCG
This sequence comes from Pseudoneurospora amorphoporcata, assembly GCA_033297205.1. NCBI lineage: Eukaryota > Fungi > Ascomycota > Sordariomycetes > Sordariales > Sordariaceae > Pseudoneurospora > Pseudoneurospora amorphoporcata. Next base: position 35,718 of record MU859283.1, read on the forward strand.
CCGCCACCGAGGCTCTCAAGCAGGAGGTTGCCACTCTTAAGGAGGCTGTCGGCGGTCTTGAGCGCGAGCGCGACTTCTACTTCCACAAGTTGCGCGACATCGAGGTTCTTGTTCAGGGCGCTGTCGAGGAGGACCCCGAGCTCGAGAAGCAGGAGGACGGTCTCATCAAGGCCATCCAGGCCATCCTCTACTCGACCGAGGAGGGCTTCGAGATTCCCGACGCCGATGCCGAGGCAGCCGACGATCAGGAGACCTTTTAAACGGATCACACAGTTGGTTTAACGACTATGGCGACAAGTGCGACGCGGCCTGCTCACTCAGATGGGCCGAGGGCAGCGCCGCGCAAGCAGGTTGGAGGTGGTTTGCGCAAAGGCACAAGTATTAATGGGTGTTGTTATTTGGCTCGGGATCACGCATTGCGGACTACAAGGGTTGCTATTCTGTTGCTATTGTTGGTGGGCACATTGCGGTGGTGTATTAGGGAAAAGGGGGGCGGGTCTGATACTAGTGGGCTTTCTTTTAAGCATAACAAAGGGACCCCTATTTTATACATTTGGGACGGACAGCATGTGGTATGCATAGTATGGGGTTAATCGTCTGCTCTATACCCTCTCCTTTGCACGGATTTGCAGTATTTACAATAGGGTCCTTTGCCCCATGGACACCAGCTGGGTCGGGCGTTTTCAGCATGGTCCACGCGCACTGCAACTCACATACTACGAATACTTGACAGTAGACTAGATAAAAGCTATCTGGGTATCATTTTTGCTGCATCGTGAGCCTGGCAGTTTGAGTGGTAGAGATGATGATCTAGACTTGGGCAGCATGATTGCCTCTTGCATGTGTGTTACAGTGTTTGAAGACGAATCAATCGCTCCCTTGAGGTGTTCTGAGGCTGTCAAGTTACACGGCGTTCCCGAACCTCTCGGGGTCGACCGAACACTGGCAGCCACGCCACGTACACTGGGGGCCGGAGAGGTGCCCGGAAATGGGCTGGGTTCGCCTGTTGGCGCTTAACTCATCCAGCCACTAAACGCCAGCGAACCCTGTTAGGCAGTTGACGTTGTGGATAAGGTAGCCTCGAAAGTAGCATCGCATCCGCCTCTGCCGTCCACGCACTGGACGGAGGCTTCCCCAAACTTCAAAGCACGGCCAACCACCAAATCGGTCAGCTGCACTTTTGAGCTGCAAGCTGCACTGCATTGACAACAACCACTGCATTTTACCCCAATCCAATTCTCCAAACAACGGACTGAACACCAAACACCAAACACCAAACCGATTCCCGGCCTCACATCTCTACTTCTTTTTTTCTCTTTCTCTCTCCTACTTTTTGCATTGGGCATCCGCGTCTGCTTCTTTGGTCTTGCAAGAGATACCCGTCCCATTGTTCAAGTTCAGTTTCACTTCGAAGCGCTTCGTCAGCATTGAAACGAGCCCGTCATCCCAGCCATCCACAATTCGCATTGGCGATTCATCATTACCGACCGTCAGTGCTGCCTGCCAGCCCTGTTGACCTTCCTTCTGTCGACACGGATGACGACAAATCCATCCGATCCGTAACTATCCACGAGAATCCCTGCTTTAAGAGGGTCGACTATCGGTCTTCACGCCGCTTCTCTCTTCCTCACCGGCCGATCGCATCGTGTCACAGTCACACGACCAAACTCCCCGAGTGACCGTGAAAGCTGCTGCCTTTCATCATAGCAGGGGCGAGGTTTCTATGATCTGAACATCAAACAACACCACCACCACAAATAATAACAACCATCACAACACAACAAAAAACAAGCAATCAACCGAAGATCCCGGGGCGCACAGCCAAAAGGCAGGAAACGGCAACCATGGCCCCCCCAGCCGAGATCTCGATCCCCACAACCTCGATATCCACCCCCTCTTCTTGTTCCGAATCCGGGGGTTCCACTTCATCCAAACCATTTACCCTCTACAACATCACCCTCCGCCTTCCCCTGCGCTCCTTCGTCGTCCAAAAGCGCTACTCGGACTTCCTGGCCCTCCACCAAGCCCTGACCTCCCTCGTCGGCTCCCCGCCTCCCGAACCCCTGCCGGCAAAGAACTGGTTCAAATCCACCGTCAACTCCCCCGAGCTCACGGAGAAGCGCCGCGTCGGTCTAGAGCGCTACCTCCGCGCCATCGCCGAGCCGCCTGATCGTCGCTGGCGCGACACCCCCGTCTGGCGCGCCTTCTTAAACCTCCCCGGTGGCGCGGGTGGTTCCAATGCGGCTGCCAGCACGACGGGTAGTGGAAGCGGGATTGAGGGCAAGATCCCCGCCATTGGGCTTAAGGATGCCAACCTCGCGGCCGCCAGCGACCCGGGCACCTGGCTGGATTTACACCGCGAGCTGAAGGGCGCGTTGCACGAGGCGCGCGTGGCGCTGGGGAGGAGGGATGGGGCGACGGAGAATATGACCAAGCTGGAGGCCGGCGCGGCGGCGAAGAGGGCGCTGATCAGAGCGGGCAGTTTGCTTGGCGCGCTGCAGGAGGGGTTGGGGGTTTTGAAGAGTAGCGGAAGGGTGGGCGAGGGGGAACTGAGACGACGAAGGGATCTGTTGGCGGCTGCGAGGGTGGAGAGGGATGGGTTGGATAAACTCAGTTCGAGCATGGCACACGCAAGTCGCGAAGCGGCGAGGCAGGCTTCAATTGGTGACGGGGCTTCTGGAGGAGCAAGGAGTGGGAGTAGTAGTGGGGAGGCCGGGGAGAGGGCCAAGCTTTTTGCTGGGTCTTCTGGGGCCGGCGGTTCGGTGAGAGGGGGGAGGGTGTTGGGCGCGCCGCTGCCGGAGACGGAACGGACGAGGGAACTGGATAATGATGGGGTGTTGCAGTTGCAGAGGGATACCATGCGCGATCAGGATATGGAGGTCGAAGCGCTGGCGAGGATCGTGCGGAGGCAGAAGGAGATGGGGTTGGCGATTAACGATGAGGTGGAGCGCCAGACGAACATGCTGGATCACCTTAACACTAATGTCGATGTGGTGGATAAGAAACTGAGGGTCGCCAAGGGACGGGTCAAGAGGCTTGGTTGACGTGAGGCGCCGCCTCCCGAGGGGGAAAGTCATGAAGGGTTGGAAGAGGAGGAGGAGGAGGAGGAGGAGGATAGTTTCAACAGGATGGTTTTTTTGATGTCAAGCGAGGAAAGTTCCATGGCTGAAATGGTTGTTGTTCCTACCGCGGTGGCACAAGAGCAACAGAGTGAGGTTCCTCACAGGGCCCGCCACGGGCGCTTACGACTACGACGAGATCAATGGCTGTATGAATCATTACCAGATGACGACGGACACGACGACCGCAGCACCGAGAAAGAAAAGACGAGGACAAAGTCACAACAGCCACAGCAAGCCGACGAAGGAGAAGGAGAAGGAAAGGGTAAGCATCCCTCGGGAGGCGGCAGTGCCGGCCGCGGAGGTGAAGAAGGTAACATGTTCGACGCCGTCCTTTTGCTTTGTGTCCAGGGCGTTCTCGCCGGCGTCCAAGGGTTTTGGTTGTTACAGTGGGTGTTGGGCAGGTTGTCGGATGTGCTGGTGGAGTTTGGCCTACTTCTTGTGGGCATACAACCTAGTACGACGGAGTGAGCCGAGGCACTTGGTTGGTTCATCCAGCACATGTTTCCCCTTTTCACAAACCCTCTTGCTAAGTACGGACATCCTTTCTCAACTGTCTTTTTGTTTCTGGATTCTGGATTTGTTTAAATGTCATGTTTATCTTACCGTCTGGCTTATATGTCTGTCATTCCTTTGTAGTTTACAGCGGCGTGGTGGATATATAACTCGGAGACGTGCCTGGGCGCTGTTTCTTTTGTACAGAGAGCACAGAGAGCGGATTTCGATTAAATTGTTCTACATCCCGAAGGCCCTGTACAGACGTGATGTGATGAATGTTGGACACTCCCAGCCATCTGGTTACCCGTGGTTCACCCTCGTACCCTGTAATAATTTCCCAGGTCCCTATTACGTCACGGATAGGGACAGGCCTTTTTTTACGTAAACCGGTTGCCTAGCAACGGCTGGGCTCTTTTCTTTGTCACTTTCTTGAGCTTGAACTGGCTTCCAACACGATGAATGTGGCCCTCCACAACTTTGTTAGGAAAAACCAGTAGTAACAACACATTGATTATAGCAAAAAGGCAAGTACGTTGGAAGAAATCTGTTTGCAGAAAACAATTGTCGGAACGTGGAAGGGGCCAAGCCGCGCTGGTAAGCCTGGGCTTGTTTCGAAACTTTGGTCACGCCAAGCAGCGAATCGCTGACGGCCACAGCCTGGCAACTTTGAAGGAAGTCGATTTGGCGGTTGCTGATTTGTTAAGGTTGTGCAACAGACAGCAAATTGATCCATCCGGATGATACATGAAAATTACTACGGGTATACCTACTCTCCAAATTGTCATCGTATCGAAGACGGGTGGCCGCTGTCTTCTTGGGAGTTCGGGGCTCAACTGTACCCCACCGCCCGAAACTCCACTGGTCCCTGTCGGTCAATTGGCGAGAAAACCCACTGTAAAGTAAACAATCGGAGCACCATTCACCTTCCACTGCCTTCCCCTTCACTTCCACTTGTTGCAGTTTCCCAAGCTGGGCGTCACACAAACTACAATCCTGCTGTGAGGCTGTGTAATTTCTTTCCTCTGTCTTCTTCACAGCCTCCTCCTCCTCCTCCGACACAACGGTTGTATGCGCCGGCCACCGACATTAAATCCTGTCCTATACCACAGCCTTTTTTGCTCGGGTGACGACCACGGATCTTGTGCAATTCTGGTCTTGACGTTGTTGAACTTGCACCGCATCGAAGCCGGAGAGGTAAGTCCACCACTGTATTCCTTCGAGCTCCCAAGCGTCGCACGTCTTCGCAAGCTGTCAAGAGCGCCTGGGTTACACTGAGGACTGAGGCTGACACATGGCAGACATCTGCCGATTTTTAGACCTTTTGCCTGCCTAGATGGCTGCCCACGAGTACTATAGAGCAACCTAATATTCGAACTTGGAGGCGCCGCCGTACCTTGCGACCGTTTTCAACCCGAGCGACAATCACGTCCAAGGACATTACCACCAACAAGATATACTGTTAACGGCGCGGCCCCGAAATGGACGAGGCACCGCCGCCTCCCCCACCGCCTCACGGCAAAAACCCAAAGACTTCGGCCGGTTCCAGCGCCCTTCCTACTGGGAAATATGACGTCTTCATCATACCCGAACACTCTGCCGGCGCTGGATTCCTATACTTGCCATCGCTCCAGCCGCAATGGAACAGCTTCTGTGCTGGCGTTGTCTCCACCCTCGGCGCCCTGCTCCTAGGAAAAGCGCTGACGCCAGCTTTCCTAGCATGGTGGTACAGCGGAATCGGCACCGTTGGATTGACCATACTGTTGGTTGCCGTAGCGTTCGGATCTTGGTCACTTGGCCGATCGTCAAGCAAGGTGAAGCTGGGATCGGGCAGCGACTGGCACAAGACAGCGGGCGAATTCGGTGCCTCTGGAGCGTTCGAGACGGCACCTGCTAGCGAGGGTCCCACGTCTACCCAAGGACCGCCACCACGTCCTCCTACACCTCCCACCGATCCCGAGACTCCGGCGGATGAGTGGTCGCGTCCCTCGTGGAAGGAAGAGAAAGACTCTAAGCCTGAGCCACAAGCTGAGCCGGAGCCGGAGCCCAAGGCCAAGCACAGGCCACAATCCCCAACGCAGACAAGATCGCACAAGAGACCGCAGTCTCCTACCCAGACTCGCTCACATAAGCGCCCACAGTCTCCGACCCAGACTCGGTCTCACGTAAAGTCGCAATCCAAATCCCACTCCAAATCTCAGACAAAGTCACAGCCGAAGCCACAGCCACCGCCGGAACCCGAGCTGAGACCCGAGGATGACCCCGATTATGATCCGGGACCAGAGCCGGTGCCAGAGACGTCTCGCGAAGAGCCAGCCAATGCCCATGAGCAGACGTGCGACCCACCCATGGCGAACGACCCTCTCAATCCAACCAAGTCTGAAGTCTCCGCTAAAGGCGCCTGGGAAAAGGCCAGAGAGGAGACTCGGAGGCGGGAGGAAGAGCGCAAGGCAAAGGAGGCCGACCAAAAGAGGCGCGAGGATGCCGCTCGCCGTCTGCGTGAGCTGCGAGAACGTGATGCACGTGAGCGCGAGAAACGGGAGAAGGAGACCCGTGAGAGGGCGGAAAGAGAGAGGGAGCGCAAGGAACAAGAGGCTCTGGAGGAAGAGCGTCTGGAGCGCGAGATGCGAGAAAAGGTGGAGCGTGAAATGCGTCAGAAAGCCGAGTGGGAAGCCAAGGAACTCGCTGCTATAGAAAAGGAGCGCTTGGCAAGAGAACGAGAAGGCAAGGAACGCGAGCGCCAAATAAAGCTGGAACAGGAAGCCCGTCAACGCGAGCGGGAACGTCTCCTGCGCGAGCAGTTAACCCGTGAGCGCGAGGCAAGGGAGCGTGAAGCCAGGGAACGTGAGGAAAAGGAACGCGAAGCCAAGGAGCGTGAAATGCGCGAAGCCCGTGAGCGGGAGGAGCTGAGACAGAAGGACGAGGCCATACGGCGTGAGGAGGAAAGGAAACGACTTGAGCGGGACCAGAAAGAAGCGAGGGAACGTGAAATCCGGGAAGCCATAAGGCGAAGGGAACAGGAGGCTCGCGAAGTCCGCGAAGCACAAGAGCAGAGGGACCGGGAGGAGCGCCTTGAGCAGCTTCGGCGGGAAGACGAGGAGATGGAAAAGGAGAAGGAGAGGCTTGCGCGCAAGGAAACACCTTACGCGATGCCAAAGGTTGGCGAGAGGACCAGTTTGTGGCCCAACGGTCGACCGCCTTCCATCGTCACTCCTTCAGCTACCGCCTCGCAGACTTCCCATGCTTCCACCGCCCGTACTTCGACCCCACGCGCATCGCCCGCGCCACCACACTCTCCCACGAAATCGCCCAATCCAGCGGCAGCGAGGACGGCGTCACCGAAGCCTGCATCCCCCAGACCAGCGTCGAGTGCGACAGGAACTGCTGACGAATACTCGTACCGGCCCTACGACAAGCCTAAGAACCATGCCGCGGCCCGTAAGAAGTCGGTCTCGGATGTCTCAGAGGACTCATACGCGCCGTCCGCCACCACAAACAATACCAGCCCTCCTCCATCAATGCGGCCCGCATATCATACTGAGGATCCTGGCAAGATTGTTATCAAGGCCGTTTATAACTTTGTTAACCAATTCTCGAAAACGCCAGCTTCACAGCTCATCTCTGGTGTCGGCACGGTTACCGATGGCCTTATTCTTCGCATCTCAACCGCCGGCCTCTTCGTTGACGACGACGTCCGTGGCGTAGCCCAGCGCGAATGGGACATCAAGGCCTGGACCCTTAAGCAAGTTGAGGTCTGGTGCCCCGTGCTGGCCGCCAGCTCTTCGAACGGCACCGGCGTTGCCTCTGGCGCAATTCCGCCTTCGCACCCGCTGTTCAAGATGATGCCAACTAGCAGCGCAATGCGGCGTGCGGCTGAGAAGGCTGCCACGAGAGCCTTCAACGGCGAAGAGGCCGTTGCCTACCTTAACGAGCTCGGAACGTGTTGCAGCACGAGCTGCCGGTTAGGCCTGAACGCTAACAGCTCGGGCTCTTCGGCTGCTGGGTCGGCTGCCGCCTCACAAGAGGCAGAAGGGTGGAAGTTCAGGGGTCTGCATCTCTTGCGTACGAGCATTCGCGATCAGGAAGGAAAGCGCTTCTTGTTTGTTGTTGGCGAAGAGGAGGCGTGGAAGATCGCCAAGGGTCTTCAGTCACTTCGGAGCGGCAGCCAGGCGCGCGCGGTGGCCGTTTCCGGCTTCAGTGGCATTGAGGCAAAGGGCATTCTCGAGACACTGGGTTGGGGTTAGTATGTCCGGGCCTGATGATGTTTGAGTAATGTTCATGATAGTTGGCAATAGTGAGGGATGATGATTGTCGGGGTTGATCACCATAACGTTTGGTTGCACGTTTACTTGGCGATATACCCAAAACTTTGGCTGAAATATGGGGATTTAAGGGAGAGAACATGAACGAGCTACGATGTTGTGTACTTGTATCTGTAGAGGTACATGGATGGAATGACGGCATCATGGTTTGCATGGGTTCAATTGGATTGATGCCATCTGGCTCGTGGCAACCACAGACATATGCATTCCAACGAACACACAAGACAGTAAGTAGTAGGACTATGTACTTCACGGCACATTTGATGGCTACTATGCAAGTAATGAAGAGCCTTATGTCAAGTGACTACTTGATCCCTATGTACCTTGTACGTCCCCTTCGAATACCTAGAAACTCCTCGTGCGTCTTGGATAATACCACTTCTACTTCCGCTCCATTCTTTAAAAGAGCTTACCTTACCTCAACTCAGCTCAACTCACATCAACTTCAATATGCAACGAGCTCTTGGCCAAGGCCAAAGTCTCCCCGTCGTCGTCAAAGTCTTTCTTGTCAGGTCTGGAACCTCCCGTTGATCCCGGCTCTTGATTCAGCCCTGTTGAATGATTATCATGACCTTCTTCTTCTGGAGACACCCGAATATCATGAAGCTTCCTCTCCGCTGGTTCCTTGGGGTGGCGGTCGTTGTCGTAGGCAGAGGTAGAGGTAGGAAGCGGGAAACACAAGGGCCCTGGCTGGACGGAGGTGGGGAGACCTGAGGCTTTGAGAGCGTCGGCGACGAGGGTGATGAGGGTTTTGGCGGTCACTGTTCGTTCGGTTGATTATTGTTAGAGGGCTGGGGGCTTGCTAGACCGTAGATTGAAGTTGACAAGGCAAAATGCTGGAAGTAGGGGCTGGAAGTAATAAAGGAGAGGACGGGATGTTGCAGACTTACACTTCGGGCCGATCACAGACGCGACGACAGGCGTATAGTTCTGTTCGTCGCCGAGCCAGTCGCCTGGCTTCTGAGTGACTATTGTAGTGGGAACGAACATGTACGCGTTAGCAATTCTGGACAAAGTATATCATGATGTACTATGTGATGATAAGAAGGGTGGCATACAAGGTACAGAAAGCTGTGGTGTCGCCATCTGGCTAGACAGCATACTAGAATAGATACCACAAGAGAATTGTCAGTAACCTTTCACCACCCCCATCCACAGGGTTATGTTAAAATGGGTGATTATGGCAAGGGACTCACTCTTCAAACCCAAGCATCCGTCCAAAGAACCCAGTGATATGTTCCTTTGGATGAAAGCTAACATCCGGTATCACTATGATGGTATCGCCTTCTTCGGTGTCTTCTGACTTCGACTTCAGGATATGCTGCTCGAACCAGTCCCGGAACGTCTTGACTTGGTCTTGCAGATGTTTGTGCTGCTTTTCGTGGGCGCGGGCTGAAGACCTATTTAACAGTGAGAAAGACGTTGACAGTACCTATGTTCACCTCAGATTGGTGATGGGTGCTCCTGGTTTGAGAATGAAGGGAGGCTAAGGTAGTAGGTATTTACCATGAGGACTGTGCCTCCAGATCAGCAAGTCCGCGGCTGGAATGGAATTTTTCTTGGTAGTCCTTCCGGAAGTCGGCGTATTCGTGGTAGTGGTTTAGGTCGTAGAGAAGTCGTGCGGTCTTTTTTTAAGGTAAAGAACGGGTTGAGTTGTTAGCTCACGGGGGGCCGGATTTGAAATAGGGACAACATCATTCAGAAACTTGGCTTACCTCACTAAGAGAAAACTCCAACCCCCTCTTCACCCTGTACTTCTCCCACTCTTCATCCAAGTTGATAATCGTCCTGTCCACGCCCAAATGCCGTTCGAGTGCATTGACGAAAACATCCATCGAACACTCCAGCTTCTGATCCTTGACGTAGTCCAGATAGAGAATCCTTTTCACTGCGGTGTTACCGCTTGACCCCTTTACTGAACCTGAACCATCAACACCGGGGAAAGTGCACCTAGCCATAATCAACAAGTCATGTAAGCTTCTCCCAAAGATACCCACGCAGTCATCCCGTCCCGGGCTTGATTTATCGTTATCAGGTACTGCAGTTAACGTCAAGGACCGTCGTAACCCATAGAGCCCATATCTGTTCCCTGATTCTCGAACGGCGCTGTCCGCTGTTTTTCCCCAAACAGTTAGCCAACCAATCTTCAAACCATATGACAACCTCTCCGCAATCGAATAACCATTCCGGAAGACCAAAAAAAGAAAAAAACAACGAAAAAAAAAAAGCAGTACTCACCATTCCCACCAACAGCATATTCCAACCATCCATACCCAGCCACAGCAGACGCCGAACCTACGCCCGTCCCCGCACCCCTCCCACTGCCGCAATCAAAAAAATCCCCCCCTGTGCTCCTCATCGTCCCTCGCGGGTTAGCAGGGAAATGTGTCTCGGGCCACAGCGAGTTTCCGATCCTCAACTGACTCGTCTTTGTTTTCCCGACCAGCACCGCCCCCTCCCTCAGCAGCCTCTGAACATACGCATCCGTCTCTGTAGCGGGCGGGTATGTGGCCACGAAGGCTCTGCAAGCGAGGGTAGTTTGTGTGCCCAGGAGTTCGAGGCCGTCCGTTAGTGTTGTTCTTTTCCCCCTGATTGGACTTGTTGGTCTCTTTTGTTTCTGGGCGGCGGCCTGGGCGGTACTAGCAGGAGGGAAGCGGGTGTAATGCCGACTTGGGACAGGGATGGTTTTGGACATGCTATCTGAAGAAGAAGAAGCAAGAAACGAGACTGCTTGGAAGCCGCCCGTGGAAAGGTTGTGGACATCATTGGGAATCATCCCGTGGACAAAGGCGTCTTGGGTGTCGGGGTATAAGCGATAGGCTTGGTGGAGGTTGGGCCCGCTGAGGAAGTAAGGGCCGGAGGGGAGGTCGTCATCTTCATCTTGGGGGTCATCTTCGGGGTTGGTTGTGCCGTAGGACGTTCTGGCAGCAACGGTTTGCAGCAAGCGGTAGGTTGCTTTGGATGAGGAAGGACTTAGGCTGCTGCTCTTTTTGGATGGCTTCTCAACCAAGATGTCGGTGAAGCTGGGCGAGCAGACATCGTCTGTGTCGACGTAGTATTGGAGAAGCTGGCCGATTTGCTCGGGTGTGCCATTGAGTTCTTCTTCAGTGAGGAGGAGCACGGGGATCACTTGGTCGGCTTTGATGGGTGCTTCTGTACTTCCCTGTGACAAGTGTTAGCATCGGTCTTGACTTGACTATCGCGTGATACGGAGAGGGGAGGCTTACCAGGATTTGGGGGTGAAGGAGGTATTGGATCCCGTCGACCTCGCATGTTATGAGGTTGGGTACCGACATGTTGCTCTTCGTCAGCCCCCTACCGATGGTCAGTTATATACGAAGGTAGATGGAAGAAAGTAAAGTCGATGGTAAAGTGAGCAATTGAAGTAGAGCTGGGACCAAACTTGATGATGTGGAAGCGGGGTTGGGGACTTTATAATCAGCACTACTACGGGCAAGTGACCTATCAGGTACCTGGAATCGGTTGGCTGTTGGGTGAGACAGTGTGTACTTCCAGGTTCCCCTGACGCACTGCCACCTCACCTCTGTTTCTCTCCAGCACCTTCATATTGGATGTCTCACTTTGGATTTCTTTGACCATATCGACACTTTCACATTGACAAGCTCCATCACTTCACTCTTTAACTATCTCTATAGATATATGCATCTACTATTCCCTCTTTCTTCGTATAGGTACCATCCGCTCCCCCAGCCTCACCCCTCCAACTCCGCAAGTAAACAAACCTCGGAACGCCCTTGATCACCCTCATCATGATCATCATGATCATCCCCTTGTCCCATAACCGCCACGTTACTGATATTGTCGCTATCATCCGACGGCTTGTTACGCCGTTTCTTGGTCGACTTCAACCTCAAAGCCTTAGTCCTCCTCAACATACCCCCAAACAGCCGATTACGTCGGGAGCGAATGCTCTTGTCCTGCCCGTTGTCGTTGACTTCTTGTTCCTTCCGTGGCCGTTCCTGACCCCTCGCCCTGTTCCATTCTTCGTAGACCATCAAGTCATCATCTTCTTCCAGCCCGTGCCTGTTGCCTTGTCCTGGCCGATGATGTCTTTGAGACGGGAGTTGATCCCTAACATCATCATACACATGTCCATTTCCATTCCCACTCTCGACATGCGGTACTGCCTGCAACTGCCTCACCTCAACCATCAACGCCCCCTTTTCATTCCACTGAAACGACTTTCGGCCCGCACCCTCGGGCTGGTGATTATTATTCACAGCAGCAGCAGCAGCAGACTCGTCGTCGAAGCTCGCAAGATACCTATCCAACAACAACGGACCCAAGACGTACTCCCTCACCACCAGCTTGACCATCATGCTGAACAAATGGCCCAAGATACTCCACCCAATAAACGCTTTGTCCAAGTCCCTCGGCGTTCTCCTCCGTCCATCAATCGGCAGAACCAGCGCCACCGTATAAAGGACCACCATGGCAATATGCAAAACGTCCCAGATGGCGCCTCCAATGCTGAGGTTCAGACCGTGTAGTTGACCATTGGTGGCTTGCCATATCCCACCCCTTTGTTGGGCATCGGTGCCTTTCTTCCACCTATTTGCCCAGCGCCTCCTACGGCTTTGATCATTGTTACCGTCGTTGTCGTCGTCGTCCTCGTTGTCGTCGGTGAGAGCGTCAACCCAGAACATGCAAATGACAAAGACGCAGTGTAATCCCAATTTTCCAATCAGCGCGGCGTTGGCGATCATGGGTAAGAAGGGGAAGGAAGTCCCCAGTATTCCCAGAGTGAAACCGACGCAAGTTGAAGCGAGGAGGCCGTCTAGGGCTGTTAAAAGGAAGTGTGTCGTTAGTGTTGGGGGTAGGGTTACGTCGGCGAGAGGAGGGCGAGTCGCAAGGGCTTGCGGACCGGATCCTGACCAAGACAGTGGTGGTTCCTTCTCAATGAGCATTTGCCAGGATAGAGGTAAGGGGATGGCTGTGAGTAACGGAGGCTGTGGTGTGCTGTTGTTGTCTGGCTCGGAGGCTTGCTCGGAGGCTTCGACGAGTTCGGCCTCTAATTCGGGGTCGTTCTCCCGCGAAGGCGTGAGCGTGACAGGGCAGTCATAGACCGTCTGTATCATCCCTTCAACATGATAGCTTGCAAAGGCGAGCCGCAAGTCTTCAGCGTCTGGCTTTAGTTTGTTGATCTGCCTGTCGGAAAAGGATATGGAGACGTGAGCCCCTTCCGGAGAAACACCGCCTGATTCCACAGAGCCATCGTCGTACAGAGAGTCCTTGATGTAGCCATACCCATCACTATATCTTCCCTTGCTTCCGCCCCGGTTGTTGTTGTTGTTGTTGTTGTTGTTGTTGGTGTTCACCTTTCGCACCCGAAACAGCGCGCCTTCAAATACTTCCGCTGATTCTTCCTCTTCCTCACGGCGGAGAAACACAAGGCAGAACACCCCCCTTTCATCAGTTGCCATCTCATCCTTTTCCCAGTCTTCCCTCAACACCTTAACCTCCCAAACCCTCCCATCTTCTGCGTTCCTCACTTTGACCGTGCCCCATCCCGCTACATCTGTGTCTTTGGGCATGTCAATGCAGACCAGCACTTCCACCTCTCTTCTGCTCGCTTTTGTATTAGGGAGATGTAACTCGCCTTCTTCTCCGACTCGAATATCCGTTTCCGGGAGCAGTGGTATCAGTCTCTCGTCCTCACTCGAAGGGACACAGCTGGGCATCCACCTGCTGCGATGATTCGCTAATGGCCTCTGGCGAGGCAGATGGAGGTTGAAAAAAAGAGATAGCGGAATGGCGTTGAAGGTAGAAATGATGGCCGACAGGCGCTCTGAAGGCGTGGATAGTCGTGAAAGGGGCTGTGTGTTCAAGGGAAGAAGGGAGGAAAGAGTGGTTATGGCGTTGTTGGACTCCGTGGGCAGAGAGTCAGCCATATGGTTCCAGATCGCTACAAAAGATTCGCTGGTGTCTGTTGTGCCCAAGTCCGAATTGCTGAATCGTTGGCTGAGTGTGTGCTGAAACTGTTGGGCTAGGCTGTTGGAGATGAGTAGGGAGGCATTTTCCTCAGGAGAAGCTATAACATCCTCGCTTGTGATGGCTTTTGATAACCACCTGGACCCGGTTCCTGACCATCTTCCACCACGGCCCTCCACATCGCTCAGTTTCTCTGGAGGTGCGAAGGGATCGAACGTTCCATCTGTACACTGGACCTCCCATCTTCGTCCCAGGATGGTGGCTGGCAACGCCGACATGCTGTTCATCCACGGACTGACGGCCAACATGGCTAACCTTTGGCATAGTGGCGTATGTTCCAATGAGGTGCGCTCCATCGCCGGATCCAGGACCAGCACTCTATCCGCTAGAGTATGTACTGCCTGAAGCTTGTTAACTGCCTCTGCCCTGGCTCCATCCAAGACACTCCCTGGCTCCGTGGTCGGTATGCACAGCGTGTCAAGCCAAAAGTACTGTGTCGTCTGTGTCCTTTGTTGGTTGCGGCGCCCATTATTTCCTCCCAAGGACGTGTACTCCCCGGTCCTTCGTCCATGTCTCGATTTCGCCCCGGAACGTCCATCAAGGTACCCCTGGATTTGGCGAAGCCGACATTCGTACATTATGTTGTTGGTAGTCCCTGGCCCGGCTCCGGCGTGCGACAAAACGACAAAGCGCATCCTCGAATCCAGCCTTTTTACCCTGATCCCCAATCCCCGTTTCGGCTCGCCCTTGACTTGCAAGACTGGGATCCCGCCCGACAACAAGATTTCCCTGATCTTCTGTTGGTTAGGCGAGATGGTGCGACATTGACAGCGTTCTCGAACGTGTTTAGACATATGACCCTGCCCTTCATCACCGGCCACCAAGCATTTGCCTTCGGAGCAATCCTTATGCTCACTTTCGACTGGCATTCCTCGACCGAAGCGACTGCTGTAATAAAGTGCTGCGTAGTCCATCTCCATGGCCATCTTCCGTAGATAGTACGTACACCATCCACGCTCCAGTCGTAAGAAATCGAGCAGTACCTGCGCACTCGGAGACGGCCCATCCACCCCGTTAACCGAAACAGTCGGAAGGATCGGCCGCCCTAAGCCACCCTCCATGCCCAATGCTGGGCAAAGCTGTCCAAGAATTCCATCAAGTGTGCAGCAAAGCACCTTGACTGACAATACCACTGTCGGTAATGGATAAACGTAGCTTTCCGAGAGCTGCTCAAGATCTTCTGCCAAGGCAAATACCTGACTGAGAAATTGCCGCCGAGAAAATGCTTCCTTTTTGCTGAGAAATCGTCTCCCTCCCACCATCGCGCTTCTTCTCTTCTGTTGCCTTGAAAGTTTATGTCGATTAAGCCCTACCAGCAAAGTGGTGCTCGAGCCGTGCCCCAACCCCAGCCCAAGCCCAAGCCGAACACCGATCCAATCATCCAGCAACTCCAACACCTTCTTGCCGTTCAAGATATAGTGTTCCTCTTCCTCCTCCGCCTCACCACATATCCGATTGCTCTCTGTATACTGTCCCTCCTCCCCATCATCATAACCCCCATCTGCCAGATCTTCCCCTCGATTCTCAAGGCCACCACCACCAACCTCCATATTCCCTTCCAACTCACCCCGCCCCTCTTCCTCATACCTTGCATCAAGTCCAACTCGTCCCAAAGCCCGCCTCCTAAAATCCGCACTCCTCACACTGCCCCCCAGGAATTCCGACAAAACCCCAAACCAGAGCCACTCCTGCGCCAGCCCTGCCAGCTTTATCGCTGGCAGCGAGGACCACTGGTCTCCGTAGCCATGGGAGCGAGGGAAATTCCAGAAGTTGGTACCGAAGGTGTAGGGGGTCGTGGAGAGAAAGGGGATTTGAAGTTCTGGGAGAGGTGGGAGGGGGGAGGAGCCAAGTGGTGTGAAGTGAGAGAAGGAAGGGGGAGGATGGGGGTCTAGAGGGGAGGTCGAGGAGAACGGTTCGGGAGGAGAGGGGGGTGAGAAGGAATCCGGCGAAGGCACTTGGGTCGAGTAATTATTTGATGGTGGTGGTATGAAGTCCATCTTATTGGACGGTGTTGCTTTAGGGTTGGTGATATGGTCTCATGGAGTTGGACGTGTGTGGTCGTGAGGTCGAAACGATGATCCGAAGCGAGTGTGAGTCGTAGATCCAGTGGCGTAGTGTTGTTGTCCTTAAAGTTATTACTCCTTGGCTAAAGCATCCATTATCGTGCCATCAGGAGTCCAAAAAAATCCTTGGTCGCAAACTCATCGTTGTTGGCGTTTTCTCTCTCTGCCGGATCGTCGTTGCTTTGTGTTATCGATCGTTCATTCACTCGTTAAGTCGCTGTTGGTCATCCCGTCGTGTGGAAATTAGGCCGCGCGCGTGCGCGTAAATGAATGTCAAAGACAAACGCCAACTTCAAACAAAAGAAAAAAAAAAGAAAAAAAAAATTAGCACAAAAATCTCCGCGAAACTTGACAACAAAGCCAAGAGAGCGAACGGGAAAAGAACCAAGACGCGCGAAAGGGGAACCGTTCCCCTCCCTCCCGTCCTTCCAAACAATTTCCTGGGGAAGGAAAAAAGAACGGCGCACGCACGGCACAGGCACCATCACCACCGAGCACCAAATCCATCCATCCAATACCACCCTACCTAACCAGCCGCTCGAGCGAGCAAGCCACCTAAACTATACTAAGATAGGTGTTCGCAGCATGCAGGACCGACACCCTACCTACGAGCAAAGTTAGCTCCAACACATGCATACATTTATTGCGATTTATTTGGGGTGTCCATCTCCCACTCTGGGAAGGTCCCAAAATGTTGTGTGAACACGTGGGTTGCAAACAGTCAACGTAACGCCAACGACGAACGTGCGAGCAAGGAATAGCTGGATCATGCAAGGTAAGGTAGTACTATGCCGTATGCACAGCTGAATGGATTGCTGTGCCCCCTTTCCCACGTTCGCAGTGGTGGTGTGGTGCCTGTGAAAAAGTTAGTACCATGCAGGGTTGTTGCATCTTGCACACAGCCTGATTCGACAAAGGTACCTATTGATCATGAGGGTCGATACTGACAAGGACTTGGTTTGGATAAAAGGTGTGTCGTGTCGTATCACGGTATCTCGGTGCCTCTGTGCCTCTGCCAAGTGTGCCTATTAATTAGAGCCCTCCTCCAGGCGATGGCCAAGGAACGGAACGTTTGCGATGCGTGAATGCCATGTATCTTTTGTAACGTGCCTCGTACCAACGAAGTAGAAGACGGACACCAACGCCATCTTTCATTGATCCTTTTACCTTGAGTGTATTGTAAGGGAGAAAGTCAGAGAATAAGTGCAAGATTCCGGGGAAGAACGGACAACACAACAGCCAAAGACCTGCTGAGGGCCGGCATACTCGATCTTTAGGAAGGCTGACTTCAAGCTAGTTCTTCCATCCTTCCGGTCCTAACCACTCCACCTTCCTTAGGTTGGTGACAGCTGCCAGCTTTCTTCCTTCCCAGCTGGTCACTCATACTTCCCTAACATGTTCTACGGAAAGGTGGAAACAGTGGCAGTGGAGCGGAGCATCATCAGTCCCGACAGCTGCCCGGGTCGCAAGAAACCACAGACCGATAATAGCAATGAATTCCTTCCATCTCCCCCTTATAAACACGCAAATATCCAAACACCGGGCCATCTTGTACATATACCAAACAAGCTCAAAATCCAACCATACGCCCAACCAAAGTGTCCTCTTTATACACCGTCTCCATCTGTCCAACAGCAAGCACATCACAAAACCTCTCTCACCCCTTACTTCCCATCCCCACCACCCAACGTCCCCGCCAAATTCATACTAGCATACGCATCCCTCTTCCAACTCTCATCCCCACTCCCCGTCCCGCCCGGTCCATCATCATCGTCATCGCTAGTGATAGGATCAGCATTGACCACCCTGAACCCTCCCCTCTGCCCTGCTCTGCCTTCTACGCCTCCGTCATTGATATCGTGCCCTGAAGAGAAACCAAAGTCCCAATCGGTTAGTTGTTCGCGGCCGTCGACTGCGGGGAGGCGGATTTGGGGGGCGCCGGTTGTGGCCGGTTGCTGTTGTAGGTACTCTTGTGGTTGTTGTTGCTGTTGTGGTGGGAATTGTTGTTGTTGTTGTTGTTGTTGTTGTTGTTGTTGTTGTTGTTGTTGTTGTTGTTGTTGTTGTTGTTGTTGTTGTTGTTGTTGTTGTTGTTGT